>LGAG01000457.1:415916-434061 GCA_001278395.1 Lerema accius
TTTTCGCGAGATCGTATTACTGTGCGTACTAGAGCGCGTATACCGGTTTTCGATCATATCCAAGGACCGGAATGTTGTGACAATAATTTTGATGCTGTATTTGTTTTTTATTCCTTTTCTTTTCTTTTTTCTACAATGTCTTGGCCTCTTTCTTGATGAAAAAACAGTGCATAGAAATTCCACGACTCTTCTTTCTTTTTAAATTCTAGTAAGTTTAAAAAAATGTGTATAGTCTTTGGGCAATAGATTTATTTGCTCTAGCGTTCGGATTTCCAGATTACTACGAAATAGAAAGAAAGAAAGAAAATAAAATAACCAAAACAATTACTGATAGGTAAACAATTTTGCAGAGTAAAGACAACCATAGATAGAAGAACGATGAATTGTTAGCAAATCTGTAATTGAATTTATGACCGGATATTGTATAAACTAATCAGTACACCAAATAGTGATGGCATGGCGCACTCGTTACCAGTCAAGGCAGGCTGGTTTGGCCTTGGATTGTCAATAGCATTAGGTAAAAGCATTTATTATGGAAACATTAGATACGTCGTCGAACAGTTTTACGTAATGTTCGAGTCAGACATTCCGAGTGTCTGTCAGTCCTGCGAGATGATTCACAAGACAGTGACAAGATTCAATAAGAAACTCATTAGTTTCTTGTAATACGTTCACCAAGCTCAGTATTCCTTGGTTTATAACGACGGAGACCATCAATCATCGGCGGACGCTAACCTATTGATACAATTCTCATCGCTGAAAGACAAAAAATACATAATTATAATGAAAATTTTTAAGCCTTCAACGACTTTGTTCTTATTCGCGAATAGACGCAGCTCAATTTCCCTTGAAACCAAAGTCCATTATGAAAATACTCGGTTCAACAACACTGAGCCGCTTCGGTTGAATAATTTGGTAAGCTTGAACATGAAGTCATTCCTTATGCGTGTTGCGAAGGATTTAAACTTAGAGTATACCCTAAGGATTGGAACATGTTGCCTGCGGTGGACTTCTCGCCTACACATAATGTGCGAATCTTCAAGAAGAGACAGAATGTGATTTTACTGAGTTAGTGCGCCCGTCGTCGGTTCCATCGGTTATTATTATCAAGAGGGACATGAAATCGAGAACTGACTTATTTAAAAAAAGTTGGATCTTAATCTGTTCAGTAATTAGGAAGCTACTCGATCACAGCAGATTATCAAACGTCATAAAACGCGTCAACAATGGAGTCTATACTGTATAATCAATAACGTATCGCAGTACCGAGGCGATAACGGTTGCGTCGTGCGTTCGAGAAACCATTTTATATTACCTGTGGTGTTATAATATTGAACAATGCCAATATTACGCACGGATCGTAACTCACGTCTACTTTTACATAAACGTTACTATTTGATTGTTGGATGAAGTTTACAAACAACGCAGTTTAATTATATGATCAAAAATATTTATAGTTATAAGTATTCAAATATTTGTCTTTATAAACTTGTTGCATTTTGCATACACGGACTTATGTTTTGGGTGTAGTCACATATGACAGAGATATGTAAAGTATTTCATTTTGCGTGTAGAACTCAATACGTAGGTACATTTTGCTACGTCGTCATACCAGATTTAAATTGTATTCGAAAAATATAAATAATATTCGCATATCAGTAAGTGAAAGTATTTCTGTATTACATACATATGTGAGAGTAGTAAATATATTTACAGAGATATGTTGGAATTTCATAGAAGATAACAGTTATCTGTTATCTAGTTGAGAGCTGATAACACCGTAATTAAATTTTCGCCGTGTGCCGTTATGAAACTGATAAAAGATATCAACGATGAAGTGTTTGTGAAGTCTGTTTAACTAGTACACAATAAGCTGGGGATTAATTAATCTTCTTATTAATCCTTCGCTCAACTGTAATCAACCTGAATTAAAGCAGTGTACAATTCAGACTAGTTCTGTGTTTTGCGGGCTGTTTATAGTTCAACGTCCAAAATATTTGACGCGAATACCATCGAGCGCTGGCTCCCATACTTTAGATTTTGTTGATGCTTAGGTTTTAGCAATTTTAATTATCGTGTCTTAGAGTATGTGAAGGCATGCATAAAGCCTTATGACAGGCTGACATGGAACGGAGGCTAAAAGTTTTCGAACAATGTGGGCCTAAAATGTCAAGGGGCCATTGTGAAAACAAGAACAATAGATTGCAAAAGTTTCAAATAGTTTTCGGTATTATGTTTTGCTAAGGGCACACTAAAGCGTTATTTGGTTGAATACATTATGTGTTGATTGATGTTTTTCAATAAGCCTACTAAGTATTTTTGACAAAGTACATACTGCGGCTAATACTGTAGTGGCAAATAGTTTTACGAAATGATAAATTAATTAAATAGAGGACGCCTTCATTACATGGTGAAGAAAAGGAAAATAAAAAATATGAAAGCAAAAAAACGCGTGGAAGAGAGAGAGTAGGAGATAATGAAGTTGAAGAGAAAATGTAAAAAATTAAAAAAGTAATAAAATGTCAAATTATTACTCGTAGTTAATTAGAATTGATCGTTTAAAAGCAGCAGTTAAGATAGTAAATAAGATAAAGAGACAGTCTGTGTCTTCAGGGAGACTCGTGGCTTCGTCCTTGTGCCATTTACTGACAGAGACAAAATGTTTCTAAAGCAAAATTGATGGGTTTAGATCGGGTTTCCTAGAATGTTAGTACAGTATGTTGACACAAGTTGGGATTAAGAATATAGATGTGGTATTGAATCGATCTTAAGGTACCTACCTACCTACGATATAGTAGCCGCCAAATCGTGCATTGCGCTGTAATGTTTTTTCTAATAAATAACATCGGCTTCTGAAAATATTCTCTCAGCATGTACGTGTCTGAAGACGATAGATAAATTGTAATCCTACTTTACTTTGTCTCTGTCAGACTTGGAAAGTGTTTTAGTTTTAATGCCCACGCACGAAACATTGTAGATAGACATCGTTTGCCGCAACTTTGCCGAATAATTATAATTAGTTTGGGAGTGTTGCACAATATTAGATGTACTAACGTTAATTAGCTCCCCGAAGAAATGCATTTCAAACATTTTAAAACCTTTTCCGTTTGATTTATTCTTTCTTTCGACTTAAACTAGACGTAGCGGCCTTGTAGAATAATGAATTAGTTATTTTTAAAGGTATACTAGACGTTACATAATTAAGGAAGGATTTTTTTGTTTTGTGCCTAAATGTTTTTGATTTATTCTTAATAATACTCTTTATTTCATTTATCTTTGCCTAAATAATGTTGATTTCTTCATTATCTGCCTTATTGTTATTAATTTCCTTTAGCTGTCCAATTATTGTAAGAAAAAATATTAGAATGTTCTGGTAGAGTACTGACGTAATCAAGTAGAGTGAATATCTATGTACTGTGTTCTCCAAAAATCTTAACATCGACATAAACATAATATTAATGTGGATTTTTCTGTTTCTATATTGTTTATATTTGTGTACTTATAAGACTTGTTTTAATCATTTAATCTCTCCTCTGAGTTAACAACACTTCTAGTCAAAATTATTTCGAAAGAAATAACTGATTTAAGTTCCGCGAAGCGTTAGTGACGCGATGACATTTTCCACCATTGACATTTCGTGAGACTGTGCGAGGCCTTGTAAACGGAACTGTAATCTTGTTCCGGACGAAGCCGTGTTACTTTTGTACCCAACTAGTTATTGTGTCTCGTTCTTGTTCCGGTCTGCGAGGCGACACAATGACGATGCAGAAACATGATAATACTGGAGCCTCCTAGTTCCTGAGCGTCGCAGTTGCAAATTGCAATGTATAATGCCCTGGCGAATAATTGGAGTGGAAAATAGATTAATGAAGGATTTCACTCCGCACTTTATAAGCCGATATACAGCTGATATTTTGAAATGTCGAAGCAAAGGGTCAGGCGAACTCTTTCTGCCTTAAGTGAAAAATGGCGTTAAATAACTGTCCTGAAATAGACGCACAATTCTACAGTCAAACAGATATTAATAGTTCTATACTGTTGGTCCCAAAGATTAATGGAACTAGCCATTTGTGTTTCTGCCCTCACACTTTCGAATCCAATATAAAGTTGCTGGAAGTTTTATTTCGTGGCAATAAAGCAGAATGTTTAGGTGTGGTAAGGGGACGAAAACTTTGCCATTATATCAGTAAAAGTGAGAGATGACTTCGGGTGTGAAGTCCCCTACGTATAATCTATTGCTAGAGACTAGATTAATGTAATTATGTAATGTTTTACGTAGGTTACGTATTTTCGTTGCATTTAAGAAAGAATTGTTTTACTTTCATTCATTGCAATTTTACACAAAAGCGAATTTATTAGCGAAAGTAAAATGGTACGTGACGCCGTCGGTACCAAAGTACCAATTTGTATGTAAATTAATTGCATTATAGTAAACTAATTAGTATTGCCGGTCCTTGGAACACGAGTTGGTAATTAGTATATAGCGATGTGATCATGAATAAACAGCGCACATTGTTGTGGCTTCAGAATGAATGCCGTAGCGCTGATTAATTTGTGAAATAAATAAAAAGAGATAGCTAAGTTAGTACCTACATAAATTAATTTCTAACTGTCTAAAGTTAATTCACAACATCATTTTCATGATATTTGAAACTGTGAAATTTGACTCGTCTGAAAATCTGTCTTTTGCCATTATAAAAAAATCATATAAAATGTAAGCATAACACAGAAATATCCTAGCTTAGAAGTCAGCGTCATATTCAGTTTGTATTCTGTGCATATTCTAATTTTGATGTCTTATCTAGGTGAACCAATTTCCGAGCAAAATGCTAAACAAAGTTACCAAGACCCAGCTAGTCTTGTCTTCAGTAGTTGACCTGGTTCAGTCCGGAGTCCGGCCATCGCTCAGGTGCGCTCTATTTCGGTCGCATCCGGGCATCCTGTACTGGCGGGCGTCCCTGTCGTTATTGCGACGCAGACCGGCCGTGCAACTGACATTCTTTCAGCGAGAATGTCTGCAAAGGAAATGCCTCGGACAGATTTCGAACGCGTCGGATGAAATATACGAGTACATCGGAAGTTTTATTATTTACGATTGGTTGGGTAGGTAATTGCATAATAATTACAAGTTTGATGTAATGAATGTTCGTTGCAGATAAGAAACTAAATGTCACGAAATTGTTGGTACCCCTGTCTGATATCGCCGACTTAGCCTTGAAAAATAATGAAAGTAGCGTACTGGTACAATATCAATAGATCATCCACGACCCAAATTACATAGATGAGATTTAACTTTATCATGTTAGCCCCAATAACGATTATTATAGTACTCTTTGAGACTAGTCTAGCCTTTGAAAATAGAACACAAATATAGAGGAACACATAGTGGCAATGTAGCAGATGGGAAAGTATTGATTGGGAAGCCATGTTTCAAATAGCTATCTTTTGATTTTAGTATTTTGGACTGGCTGGGGACTATCAAAGCGAAACCACACAACTTCTATATTCCTTGAAGACTTAAATCCTCGTAGCTTTGGTTGTTGAACTTGCTGGGAAGTTTGCCTTGAAAATTTATAGTCGTATCTTCTCATAAATATTATCTGAATTCAGCGCAGTGGCCAAGTTACATATTACATCCGCAGTGTAGTTACGTAAACTAAATCTGTGCTACAAGATAAGCAATTAGAGCGTATCTGTCTGTGATGTGCTTCCTGCTGGCACTTGCAGTTTGGATAGTTTTGCACTGAGCATGGTAGTTATGGGGTTAGGAAATCATAACTATGTTGTATTAATTAAATGTATAATTTGTTACAAAATATCTTTCACTTCAAAAACAATCTTAATTATTCGAATATATGCTGCTTTTTTGACGTCATTTCTGTGCTGTTACCGGTGCATGACGACGGTTTAGCGTGAAGTGAGTATTGCATTAAACTAGAGCATACAGCGGTACCATATCGTACTATTTCGCCATACTTACTATGTATTTGGTATTTAGCAAACATTATCATTAGTCAATAAATTAAATTTTGCTCGTAGAAAACACCGTCCAATCCCAGCCAATGATATACAAAAACATTATGTTTGATTGATATATGAAATGTTTTATTTGTATCTCCATAAAATAATGTTCTATCATTTATCAAAATGCCTTTCTATGTTCGTCAGAGCAGTATCGTTTACGTACTCATTGACGATCGCAGTTCTGTTTGAATATCGGAACATCTGTTCTAGACATAGCAGGTGGTACCGTTACTAAATTAGTCAAACGTTTACATGTAGCGTCAGGCTCCGTTACTTCATTTACTGTAGAAACAGTAAATGTACAAGAACAGAAGATAATAAACAAAGTTATTTAGCAAACAGAACACCACAACAAATAGTCATTAAGTTTTTGTGTCAGTTTGAAGTTAGTCTTCAAATGTTTTACTTTTAATAATGAATCTTCGTCTCGCTGAGTAACAACTTGTTTTCCCGTAGCTGTTTGTCCTGTTTTGAAATATTAATTTTGTTCGGAATGTATAAAACTGAATAAAGTATTCTCTGTAAAGATCCAATTTACGTCAACGTCAGCTTTAACAAGTTGATGTTGAGCCAATTACTATTGTGGCATGTAACGAATCCATCTGCCACTCATAGAATGTACACGGTGTATGTCTTCAGTAGTGTGTTCGATTTTTGTGAAGTCATTGCGCGATCTATATTTGGATCAGCAATTTCTAAGCAGACCGTGCGTCTGCTGAAGTTTGTACTCTTCGTTATACATAGACGTGGGTTCCTCTACATTGGCCGAACTAGATTGTTTTAGTACAAGACTAAATTTAGCCTGTACTGCTATTTATATTACTGTTATTGTTTTTAATTATTTATTTGATATTCTTCTGTCATCTACCACACTAAAATAGTTTATTCCGCAATTTTACTGTAATGAAACGATTTTTATGTAATGACTCTTTCATTCATTTACCTACATATAAAGTTAACGGAATTATTCTCGAACTGATTAGCTAATAATGTATGTTTATTTGTTTGTGACGCTTTCAACTTGTGATCTATTTTGTTGATACCTATATTTAATTTAGAGTTCCGTTTAAATGATTTACACATTTTAATATCAACAACATTATATGTAATTAAACCTTGAAGATTATACACGGTTAATGTAAACTATACGTTAAGATAAACGAAACGTTTCGAATAAACAAGGCAGTATCCTGGGAGCTTATTCCTAGAATCGATCGTGTTCGTGCTAGTTGCGAACTTCAGTCGCGTTTGGCGATGACCGCTATTGCCATTGACCGATTTACGGCTTCCATCTGTGAAAGTTATGCGTTTCCTGCTTCAGTGAAGTGATTCACTAGACAGTCTGGCTACATAATATGCTAATACACACCACTAATATCCATTTCCTTTTCTCTGTAGTTGTTACGTAAATGTTATCGGATCCTCTACAGAAAAACTGATATTAATAAGAATACGTAACCTCCGAGGGAAGTTCATTGCGTCATTAATATATCAGCGAATATTTTAAGATTACGAGATAAGATTTCTAAATGAACTCTAGTCATATTTTATCTGGTTCATTGCCACGGTACGTTTTTTCAGTCTATTTTAAAGGATGTACTTGGAGGAAGGTGAGCTCTACGGAATGGAATATTTTAATATATAGTATCAAATAAAAAGACTTCAACTTCTTAACTTTTTTATAGAATTAAATATCAGCCTTCATAATAATTTAAAAAGCAAATTTTTGTGATACTACCGTCGCATGGGTTATAATTATGATAGTTGCCGTTGTCTACGTTTGTAAATAGATGTAAAAAAACATAAGCAAGTTTAATAAGTTAGTTTTAGTCAAATATAACTTCTCAAATTCGCTTTACTATGTCTATCTGATAGAGATGTTCACTATCTTCACATGTAGCGTTTAAATATTTACAGATTTCTTCAGCTTCTTTTGGAACGTTGCCTGCATAAAATCTTTTTTTATATTCCCGACGCTAGTCTAATGTAGATTCGCCACTTGATGCTGAAGCGGTGTTGTAAATTATCTAGAGTTTCGCCATAAAATTATATGTGCAATAACAATACAAAATGCGGTAGGTACATTTATTTTTCTTTTTATATTCGTTCTGAGAAGTTGTTATTCGTGCGGATACACCTAAGTGGTTCTGTATTTTCTAATACATTTGTTATTGTTAAGTCTTTTTCTATGTATCCTTACGTCATAACACTCATATCGACGAATGTTCGTGGGCGTATTTGTATAAGGCACTAGTTTAACGCGGCGGTAATATATTTCGATTTTGGTCAGTAAAATTGATGACATTGGCAGTAAAGTTTAGGCAGTAAAATAAATGAAAACGATCAGTAATAAANTTATTTTACTGCCCAAAAAATATTTTACTGCCCAACTCATTATTTCCACTGCTCAATGTAACTGCTGGGATTTTTAAGTTACTGACCACTTTAATTAGTGCCTTTGTATAACATTGTAATGTCATATTATTCTATATTCTGAGTCCAATATTATAATTATGTACTCGATAACAACGTGTATGTCGTAGGAAGAGATGATTACAAGAAGCTTAGAATTAATATCTAATGATTTTGAAAGTTCAATTGTAAATATTTTACAGAATGGTCGGCATTGTCCGTATAAACAAACATTTCGAGCTTCAATTACAGTTAATGCGTATGGAAGTCATAAATATCTCAATTCTGATGTTCAACCACCGAATAATTGGCGCTATTGAACGTTGAAATTGTCTCGTAAAACTGACGTGTAATTAGGAAAGCTTTGCTTATTTATGTGGTTTTTTTACCGAGGCTTATAACAGCGTGGAAAGTATAAATTTAAATTTAAAAGTACACCAGCCAAAAGGTAAATTGTATTGCTACCGTAATGAGAATTTATTATACGCTACTAACCGTGTCATATTAATTGGTAGCAGTATTAAATATTTATATGAAAAACGTGTAGGATATTTTTTACCCAGTTATGATTTTGACCTCTTTGTACATACGAGAATTCGTATGTATGAATGTACATTGATTTTTTGTTCCTTTCTGAATTGATTACTGGTTTTAACATATTACTAGCCTACTGTTATTAAAGTATTTGCACTAAAACTACCATACAGTGTTTGTTCTCGTCTACTTTAATCATAATTTTTCGATTTATAACATTGGAAAGATTAGAAATTAAAATCGCCGAGGATAAAAATGGTGATAAATAGACTAGAATTATTGTCTGGAAGAAAATCATTACACGAACTCCCACGCGATGCGTCGTTTCGTAAATAAAGTGACACTATTGTCAAACTCCGATTAGTTCTGGAATGTGAGTGGTACTTCGATGTTCTGTGACTGGAATAGTTTCGTATAGATAGAGGGTTATTTTAGTAACGTAGGTAGTACTGCCAGATTTACTGAGACTTGTGTGGGAGAGGGTATAATAATAGAACGTCGAGAAAGGGCAAAATATGTATTAGTAAGGGCAATAATAAGTAGTAAGTACGTCGTGAGCCTAAATTTACATCGATCCAATGCTCTACTTATATATCGATTTCATAACATTAATATTTTGTAAAACTAAAGATTTTAGATACTTGATTATAACATTTTGTTTTCTTATTTCTATTGTGCATTTCACACAAACTTCAACCGATTGACCTGCTTTTGGGCTGTGCAAATATCAATATATCAGGTTATAACTTATAACCTGTTATAACCGACCGTGTTTTGTGTTTGGAATATATTTTCGTGTGATAAATAGCCAATGTCGCGTGCGAGGCACGAATAGTCTCGTGTTGTAAGAATAGACGCACAGATGGTAGGTTTACTGGGGAGTTCTTAGAAATTGATGAGTCATTTATGATTTTACTTATACCATGCTTAGTTACTTAATTGAAATATCTACTTAATTTTCTAAATAATTTAGTAGTACTCAATTAAAACTGTTTTGACAAGCTTTTATTTAGAATTCCACCTGTCCGGTGTTTGTAATGAAATTTTGCAAGCTAAATTTCACCCACTTTCCGGTGTCCGATTGGGCTAAAATTTTACACACTAGTCCAGTTCTGATGACAATGCATGTTTATAATAAGCATGATGTGATACTGCTACCAGGATTGGCTCCAGACGATTGAACTCCGCAACGGTTAACAGTAGGGACTTCAAATTTTGCATTTTAACTTTTTAGTTCTTTTTCTTATTAAAATGTAATAAAAGCTTGTTAAAAAAATATTTTTTTAATTTTACTTGTTTCTTATTTTGTTTTTTACCTTGTTGCCTATTTAGAGCTATTGTTATTACAGCCTGTATACAAACAATTGGAGTTTTACAATAAATGTCTCCTTGAACATTTTTCACAGTTCTAACTATCTAAGTTTTGTTAGCATTATAATTACTGTATTTTAATTAACTCAATGATAGTACGAATTATTTAATGAGAAATACGTACCTATATTCAAAGTTATCTTTCCTACATTTAGACATTAGTTTACTCGCGTATTTAGATTGTGTTTATAATTAAGTCATATTGAAAATGTAGAGGGAATTAATTGCTATTTAGGTATCTGTTTCGTGGCTTTTTCAATGATTGAAAATATACCTATTTGGATAAGCCTAGCTAAAACACTTATAGATGCTTACAACAAAACAGTTCCATGTATTTTAAACAAAGCCTCAGATTATTCTTTTGTCGCAATCTTTTCAGACTGTCTAATGAGTGGTGTTTCCCAGCAAGTATTTTTTACACTGCTTTTTATTTTGTTGGTTTTGTAATTAGTGAGCTAGTTTTAAGTTTTCTACACACAGTGCATTTGTTAAAATAGATATCTAGGTAGTAGATATTTAAAAGTAGAGTTCATACAGTCTTCATGAGCGATTGTATGAAGTATGAAGCAACTGCTTCAAGTCCCTGGTGTACCTTATAGCGGTAAGATTAGTTGCTATATGAAAATGTAATATACGTTTAATATGTAGTGTTCTATACTTAAATGTATTATGATAATTAATTCGACCTCGTATTTCTAGACCAACTAGATAACCTCGTCGTAGCAATGTATTGCTTTGGGGGTACACTTGTGTTTACTTACTATTGCTACGCGTTATAAACAGATAAACAAGCGTTAGTGCATTCTATATCGCGTGTTTAGTAGATTTTTTATTGACCTTGTATCGAGGTTGAAGTGATCAAATAATGCTCGCAAGCAAGGATTTTGGATGCAAATTACACTGAGGTGTGTTTGTTATCCTTTCGAGCTTTGTTATGAACATACTAGTACTGATTTTATTCTTCTTTAATTATTGTGTGTGTGTCTTCATTACAGCCTACATTGTGTAGATATACTATTATCGTGGTACTGTGAAACATAGTGTTTATTTATTTTTCTTCTGCATAATAAATATACAATCTTCAACAGTTCCACGATAGGTAAAATAAGAAAATAGCAGAAAATACTTTTATTAAAAAATGAATCATGGATAACACTAATCGGTCAGCGTAGGTATTGGCAATTGCTATAAATTGCCCATGAAGCAGTCATTGTATTTTTGAACCGCGAGTTTATTAGTCAGTTAGATCCGCCTAGTTAGATGCATTGCCGGTGATAAGGCTCCTGACTTAACTCATGCATTAGTTATGCTGAGCGGCTAGACAGTGCCGTCGCCGCCATTATAATGCTTTGTTTGAGAAACCCCGTAATACTATGCTGCATGCTGCTATATTGCACTAGTGTTCTCGTACGACATATCTAACAAAACGATGATAGCCTTAATAAATTCTGCAAATACAACTTTTTATTTGCCAAAGATAATCTTCGGGATTAAGATTGAAACGTTTCGGTCGATGATTTACCTAAATGAGTTTGCGTAATTGAAAGTAGTACCTACGTAATGTAGCAAAGATTTCAAGAATCCGCCCTAAAATGTGTTTTGACACCATTTAAATAACCGATTGAACCCATTAAGCAATCTATTTAGTAACGCTAATGGATTTTAAATATACTCTGAGCTCTGTTTAACCTCATAAAATTACGTATAACCGTCTGGTTTAGACTGATAACAAAACTTTAATTTGTTCATTATAAATTAGTAGCAGCGTGGTTGATGTTTGAAGAGGATTTGAGAGTAGTTTGTTTTGTTACTTAGTCTTCAGTATTGATCAAGTCTGCGGCTTCTGAGAGACGCTATTTCATCGAGAATGGAGTGCTCCTAGAGAACCACCTGTGGAACCTATTTGAGACTGTAATATGGATGAAATAAAAACAATGTGGTTGGAAAAATCTTCGTATTGTTATTGTGATGCTTCGGAAATGTATCCGTATAATGACACGTGCAGGACTTAACATTTGACATTTTTGATTTGGTGTACTCTTTTTTGTCATAATAAGTTATGGTTGAATTTCGACCGCAGAGTGGGGCCTCCAATTTTTATAAACCCACGTTTTGCTGTTGCCATTAATTTCTTCAACTCTTAGTTGGAATATGGAAAAGGCAATATGCAGCTAAGTATGCAATACATGTACAAATGTGCCGTTGTTCAAGGAACGTGCCCCTGCACACAGTAATTCGACTGCATTTTGAATTTGCATTCAGTGAATGAAACACAAAATTAGTATGAAAAATACAGGCAACCGCGATGTGCTCGGAACCTGTCCCAACTACATAATGCGGCGTTCTGTTGCGGAACTTTGGCGTGAAACAACGTCTTTAATTGAAATAAAGTGAGTCAAATCTGAAAAGTTTCTTGGCATTTTTAAAGGTTTATCGGCGAGAGGAAGTTTGGCAATCGTTACTATCTTCCAGACAACATTGAGCGGTTTGCTTCGCCTTGAAATACATTTGGAAATTCTGAAGGAGACATGAGAGAGCTCTTCAGAGATTAAGGTCGCGGACACCTGCCGCCAATAAAGTATTAATCCTGCTTTCTATGGATGCGCGCCAAAAATGTGTCAGTTTTGTGAATAGATAACAGGTTTGTCGTCACTACTGCGCTTGTCATCATTTTCTCTTCATTTCAAGCGACATCTTTCACGTCATAGATTTAGTATTGAACAAAAGCAACAGAAAGTGCATTATAAAATCTGCGGCTTATGTCAGTTTCATAAGAATGACCAAGGAAAGGTTATGCTACCGGCTATGTGCAGCAACTGATCGGATTAGTGTTGCTTTTGATTTTATTGACGTCCCTTGACCATTAAACATTATCTTATTGATCTGCACGTGTCTCTGCTAATGCAATGTAAGGAAGGCAATCTAGTTGTATTATTTGTTCTAAAGGATTGAAATACGAAAACAGTGCAAACGCTTAGCCGGAAATATACCGTCTGAAAAACATTTTGGAGGAGGATTGTTTACACATTTAGTCCAGAGTGATATGCGATCGTCTGTTTTTATCTGCACAACAGATGGAAGCAATCGAGATCCATCGAGACACGAGCGGTCGTTTGCATACGTCCTAATGGTTTATTGGCCGTTGTTTTTGGACGCAAGCGAAAACAACGTTCTTTTACGGCCCTACGAATTTGTACCGGTCGGTTGAATTGTTTCATCTCATTTGTTATTCTGTACAAACATGCCGATGTTTAATACGTTGGTGACACGTAATACATGTAGATAATATATGTGTAAAAATAAATTTAAATAATACATAAACTAATGGAGAAGACAGAAGTGAATAATGTAAACTAAAGGAGATTTTACTTACATTATATTGAATTTAAATGGTGAATGGTGAAATTTTAACTGATGAAAAACATACTGATCTAAAATCAAAGAACCATTTTATATAGCAGAGTGTAATGAAGAAGATAGTATTGATATTATTATGCTGAAAAGTCTAGGAGCTAGGGCAAAAACACGAGCAGTATATTCTCGAAACTTAGCATAGCGTGCCCATAACAGGATAATGTACTAACGATATTGTTATTACAGCTGAGCAAACTTTACGTAATTGGATTGTGCCGATCGCGTGGGCTCAGCGTTTCGTAACTTGTTTTGACACCCTCTCAGACAGCCGATACTGTGCACGAACCCGATTGTGTTTCAGTCTTGTGACGTCACGGTAGAGGTCGAACTGCTCACGTTACAACTTCTAGGCGCCTACAGTCTATTCTGAAAAAGTACTCAACTTCTCTTACGACCCATAAAGCGCGATGAATTTTTCTTCCCATTTCTATGGTAAATAACTATAGTTGGATTTATGACAGGCATCAACTTTTACGTAAAAATTTCAGTTGGTAACCTAATATTTCTGTTTGAATTAACAGATGAAGCTACGTACCTAAGAGTAATAAGTGTAATTACTGTGTATATTGGCGGCTTCCCACGGACGAAGAATTCAGGGATTCTCCCACACGATATAGATTCTGTTTGTGTGTGTACATTTACGAGTACTGTGCATTACAATGGACTATGAACAAGCTTGTTTTGTGCCGTGTGGGTCTACTGCATTGCGTTGGATCGGAATATGCGAGTTTGGAGATTGTATGGTGCGGGCTGTGCCATTCTCTTCATTAGTTTGTGCCATTATTGGTCGGTTCTAGCGGCTGCCTGTAATCATTTGTAGCGTCGTTCATCGTTACGTGTTTGAAATTCAGTAACGTTGGAAGGCAGTTTTAAGCTAAAACATAAAATAGACAGATCTTTGTACAAGGATTTGCTACCGGTTAACCTTAACATAGAACCTAAATAAATATTTAGATCTGTATAAGACGTGATTAAAACTTCGAATCTAAAGTATGAAGTTGAACTAAGAATGTCGGTAATTAAACCACTGCAGATCTACAAGATGCTCTCCCAAGTCGTTAATGAGTTTGAAGTCGGCCACGAGGGCGCGGTGGTGTGGCCATCGCGCGGCGGATTAGCTTTTCGCGGCCGAGGAACAAACAAGCCGCAATCAACTCGGTTCACCTTCACGTCTACTTAGTGTAGCTAGTCTGGCAATAAACAGAGGAAAGTATAGATGTAGTATGTCTTCATAAAAACTCGTGTATTTGATATTGATGATAAGTGGTCATTTGGTAAACAATAGTCAAATTACAAAAGTGTAAAAAGTCAAAACTCACTTGACCTGATACTATTTTCTGTCGTCAATAGTAAATAGATTGTGTCATTTCTTTTCATCATGTTTTAATCATTTCACCTGTCGAAGCACTCTGAAGAAGCTACTCGATGTCAATTTTGACTTATCCAATTAACCATGACATGGTTTTGATTTGGATCATTGATTAATTGGTATGTAATTAAATTCCAACAATGCATTTAGTGCATCTAATATTACGTCAAATAGTTACCATTACACCTACATTTAAACTAAGAATGTAGTTTAACGAGCAGCGGGAGCGGGAACCACCCACTAGCGCTCTCAGTTACCGTCAAATGATTGATGATGTCTCCTAATTGCTCAATTGGTGTTGGAGTCAATAGAATTCATTGTAGATTACTTACATAACTGTCGTAAAATAACATAGTTTACTGAATATAAACGAAATCGAAACTTCTCGACGAAATACCACGAAGTCGACTTCTAAAGTAGAGAATAAGAAAAGTAATTTCGAGGGATATTACATAAAATCACTTGTACTAAATGGAATCTCGCTACTAGTAATTAGTTACCTTTGCTTTAAATATTAGTTCCTTTCTATTTGGGAGACGTGGTATGATGACGCATGCACAAATATTGCTCGAGAACGCACGATCGTCGACCGACCATTGTTTCGTGGAACGACAAAACCATTGTCTAGATACTGAGTAGTTAACGAGTGACCTATAAACTGCTGCGAATTCGCCGGTTTATGGTGTAATTACTTTTTGTTGCAAATTGCTAGGTTATGTTCAGTATTTCGCTATTAGACTATTAGTAGCGATGAAGTTTGTAGACAATAATTATGGTTAAGCTCGTACTTTAACCTGATTAGACTCACACCAATTAGCAGTCAGGAAGGCCTCATAAGTCTTCATTTAGTCATCTTTATTACTCTTTACTTACCTATTAACTTAGCTTAATTGTAGTCAACGTACAATTGACGCAATTCGAGAGACTAAAAGCGCTTATCGTACACCATTAAAATATTAACGGTAAGCGTTATCAGTGAGGATGTGACATTTACATAATATAACCACAAGTAGGTAATTCGTTTTCAAGCTTATAACTATACTATATTCTCTTTAGAAGAAAACTCCATCCATTTCGTGAAAAAGTTAAGCGGGACGTTTTTATGAACATGATAAAGTATTAGTATTCAATTCGTCGTCTGAGAGGCAGACATCTATCGATCCAACCAAAATTCGCCGTCGTTACAACGCTCCGGGAGTCGCTGTGAAGCAATTTGTTTCATCAGACATAATAAATTACGATTATTTATATTCTTCTTTGGTGTTTAAGTCCTTGGAATGGTGTACACTAAAAATAGACGTGTAAAATATCTTCAGTAAATTCTGGAAATCATAATGGACCCACATTTACTCTACTTTACGATTCATTCACCTGTGGTCCTGTCTGTCATAAGAGTTTCGAATCATATACAGTGTAGATATTTATGTAATGTGAGTAATACACAAAATATAATATGAAAGCTGTATGAAAGTTATAACTTGCTTGGTAATTTGTAATCCTCACAGTGTACCATGACACGATAGTTACAATATCATGTGTTTTGAAGTGAACAAGAATTGCATGGATCATTATTTATTTTCACATTTTCACTCACCCCGAGATAAATATCTTCAATTTGGTATGCCGTTGCCGTTTGGTATTTTGTAGATGGTCTCGAAACAATTCGGCCGTGACCGTTTCGATATTTCATAAATTTTTGCTTATTCCATCTCGAATCTCGCGTGGTTTATCTAAAGAAGCCAATAAATCTAATACCACCTCACGCGAATTGTTCAATGATTCTGTATGATGAAAATTTATAGAGTAAGTTAAGTCCTAGAAATTAAATATCACCTAAATAACGTTTTAATATTAATTGGTTGTCGCTTCGCCGTGACCATGAATTTAATAGCATGATAATGTATTTCAGCCCCAAATACATAAAATTAATCGAAATGTGTTGGTGTATAATTTGTATAGTAAACAAACACTGTATCAACATGATACAGTTATTTTACATCAATAATTTGTTCTTTGATGATGAGCTTTCATCTTTTATCTAAACTTTTCACGGCCTATTCTTTTCAAGAGATTCGGTTTAAAACTATTTTATATATTTTTAAACGAATTAGTTAATGAAATCAACGGTAGAAACCCAAGTTATTCGTAGTTTAGATACTTTTTTTCTACCTAATAGTTATATCGTGGAGCGGTTTTTCTTAGCCCGGACGTGCTAATTATAGCAGTGAGAGCACTTTGGACTCAACTCATTCTAGATTATCTTTAAACGAATAAGTAATTAAAATGGCGGTTCTAAGAACGTAGGTAATTATTACAACGCGTTATAGTCTATATTACAGCAGTACACCGAATAGAAATTATTTATTTGGTTTCAGTCAATGTTTTTTTTTTATAAAACCAAGTAAAGATAATAAATATCAAGTGTCGAGTAAATAGGAGTAAATGAAAATTTATATCAAACAACCTTGTACCTCCAATTTTATACCTTTTGTGAATGATTAAATCTTTTGTTAGTATACTCTTCCAAATCGTTGTAGAATATTTAATACGTTTTCTAGATTTACGATTGACCATGAATGGCTCACAACCTCTAAATAATAATATAATAGAAACATGTTATTTGAAAGATCAGTCATGTAGGAACGCTTGTTTCCGCACTATCTATTGAAACACAAAACATGAATGGGGAATTTATATGCACAATATGCAGTGCAGTTGCACTTAATCGGCGACGCCCACCTTCTGGATATAGAAATATAGATATCGATTACAGCTCGGTCGATAATTCTAGATAGGTCGATAGGCGTCTTACACGTGGGTAGTACGAGAAGCCCTTCAGGCATCAGCGCTTCTGAAACTACTCATTCACGTTATCGAGTTAAACTCTTGACGCGTTAATGATATTATATGTTATATAAGCGTACATTATGTGTATTACGGGTATAAGTAGGGATTATATTGTTGACATCATTGTGCAATACTGAAGATAGGTAATGTTCTAAAATTTAAAAAAAATGTAAT
>LGAG01000457.1:457069-472416 GCA_001278395.1 Lerema accius
GAGGAAACCTGCACACCTGAGAGTTCTCCATAAAGCTCTCGAAGGTGTGTGAAGTCTGCCAATCCGCACTAGGCCCGCGTGGTGGACTATGGCCTGTACCCCTCACACTGTGAGTGGAGACCCGAGCCCAGCAGTGGGACAATTATGGGTTGCAATGATGATGAATGATGTCTTGGTCACCAACCTTTACCTTTAGATGATTTCTCTTGGAGTCGATGGAATATTATCATTGCGATGGTCTTGACATTTACCTATATACCTGCAGCGTTTCGTAAATATTAACATTTCTATTTAATGAACAATAACTTCTTTATCTAATTACGTTTTTGAACAAGTTCAAATTTCTCCTTTTTCTCAACTTATCTTCATTTCCAAAAGGTCTCTTGAGGAAGGTACTCGTGGATAGTATTGGATTTTACCTTCTTCGGTCGATACAAGAAATCGTGTGCACGCCACATCCCTGAACGTCAGGCTGGAGTTTATTACCCAGATTGTCACACACGCGGTGATCCTGCTCGCCTGCCACGGCGTCTGATTGATGTTTGATCCGCTCCGTGTGGCCCACGACTCCAGTATTCAAGTTTAACGAATTAAAACGGTTCGTATTTTAGCGATTCTAACTTTACTCGATTAAAAAGTATTTTTTTACAATTCATGTTAATTGTTTATTGGCGATAATTTCACTCCAAGCATTTCTTGTATTCGCATTAGGTAGGTAATTCTTGAACTAGACCTTACCATTATTTAACCAGAAATAAGACATAAATCAATGTTAGTTTTCACGAGAGTTAGAGCAAAGTAACAGAATTAAATTGCTAGGGATAA
This sequence comes from Lerema accius, assembly GCA_001278395.1. Lineage (NCBI taxonomy): Eukaryota > Metazoa > Arthropoda > Insecta > Lepidoptera > Hesperiidae > Lerema > Lerema accius. The sequence continues at coordinate 457,895 of LGAG01000457.1, forward strand.
GTAAATTGCAATTGAATTAACTTACGACAATATAGGTACAGGTACCTATAAGATGTATAATTTTAAATCATGACAATTAGTGTTTTGCAATCTTACAATCTGACAAAGTAAGATAAATAAGAAGCAAACGTATTTAATTTGAAGGATACATGCGGCCTGAAAACTTCTTAATATTTGTGAACAAAAACGTTTCACAGCAAAATAATGTCAATGGGATATAGTGCGAATTGACACATTTGCAGGGAACATTAGTTAATAAGTAATTCCTTACAAACATTTTCGTATTCCCTGTAACGTTTTAATTTAGCTCGAAACAGGAGAAACCTTTGTTCGTTCCTCTTGGCTGTCGACGAAGTATTCCTTAAATTATCTGTGACAATTCCCATTTCGGAATTCTAAACTGTTGCTCTCAACACAATGAATAATTTAATTTTGGATATTTCGGTCAGTAGGTATTCACGTGAGACTTTCTTTGAAATAATACCGTCGTAATTATTTAACATACCTTTAAATAACAATAATATTTTTATGACTTACGTAAAGAAAAATATGGTAATATAATCTTTGTATTTATGTATTTATGAAAACAGATTTAGGCGCTGAATTTAAAATGTTTGTTAATTCAAAGTATTATAAACTCCGCGAAAATTGTTATAAATGATCATGTTGCTTCACGGATGACGACAATCATGAAATTTTGAGAACTTCACTTTTCCTCATGTCTTTTACAGTTTAAATATAAGAAACAGAATTTCGCGCTTCGTAGAAAATGAAATTCGATTTAAAATTTGTAACGCGTGGAAACTAGGAACTGAGGTGACTGAACGGTGGCTACCACTGACTAATAACTAATTTGGTGTGACCCCTGGGAATGAGATCTGTTAGTTAGTGGGAAATATGATAATGCCGTAATTAAGTTTTTTTTTAATAATATTTATCTACGCGTGTCCTTTTCATCGCGATTAAGGTACTCGTATTTAATATTTATGAATGATTAGGTACCTACTGTATGAATTAATTTTTTTTATAATTACCTACTTTTTCACTGACGCTATTATTAAGCTAATTAGCGAGACACTGGACATAGGCAAGTAGGTAAACCATGAGATATAGAGAGGACCTAAACGACATATGTATCTTTTTTGTGCAATTTCCCACCTACATAACTCCGATTTATCGGAAGTTAAGAAATATTTATTTCAACACAAATTTTCACGTGTTTTTCGACGAAACTTATTCGTAACGAAGCTGTCTTTGAAATGTGAGGTGATTACTATTAGTTGTTTTAATATTTTAACGACACGTATTATTACGAACTCCTGGTACCGAAGATGTTACTCGGTATAATGTTTTTTCTCAAAAGTAGGATAATGCAATGGTCTCGGCAAAAATGTAGAGCCGTTAAAAATTAAATATGTAATTCATCTATATTGATTTCTAGGAAAGTTAGATTATAAATATCTAAGTTGGCATCACTGCAATAAATCATTATAATGTTGGCAGCTCGTTGACCGACGCGTCGCTAAATCATCTGTGGTAAGTGTAGAAGTGATTAATTCCCGCGTTTCCGGGGAGAAAGACAAAGGTGTCTGAAGTAGCAATTTACAAGGAAACAGCGGCCGACAAGCAAATACGATTTACTGTAGCTTGTTAGTGGTGTTGAGATAGTCTTAAATCACATGAACGTCATAAATTGAAAGGGTAACGAGGAAGCAATGAACGTACACAATAATGTAATTTGTCGTAGTAGGTATCTTCGAAGTAGGCTTTACGTTTAGTATGACTTTGAAAATGAAATTTATATCGTTGAGTGTATTATTAAATCATTTTTGAAACAAGTTAACAACAAGCTGTTAAATCCTTTATAGTGGTTTTAAATCCAATTGGATCCAAGGATATCAGCCTACTTCAAATCCCGAAATACGTTTAGGTTGCTAATATTAACTTTTAACAACGTCTATTTAATGTGGTGTTTGTGTTTAATAAAAGTGAGTGCGTTATTTCGCACGAAAATACCTGTGTTATTTAAACCGTATTTTTTTTTAACTTTGCTTCATGTTGTCACGTCAAACGGCAAAAGAAACTCCTCAGATCCTAAATAGGAGGTAGTTAAATTGTTACGTACCTATTTAAATTGTGTAAACATTTTACTTTAATTAAGGTGGCTTTCTGTTGACACAATTTTTTTTATTGCGGCAGCCATTTTGACTTCGGTAGCATCTAGGGAGTTTAGTGAGTATTGGAATATAAGTAGGCATAACCTATGTTATAACCGTATGTAGTAAAATGATTGTCATTCGGAATTACTTAAAGCTTGCGAGTACTGTCCCTAGTCCCTAGTCTGCTTTTACTCCTTGAGACAATGACACGTCTTGATAAATGGGAATAAATGTGTCGAACTCAATTTTTAATTTCTGTTCTAAAATATTAGAGTGCACATACTCAAATATCTTAAATGCGTAACTGCGTAACTATATTTATTATAAACATAGTATCTGCAGGAATATTGATCCTTTTAAATTTGTCGTTCATACAGCCTGCTTACCTACGGACAAAAATCGTCCAGCTAACACAACGTCAGACGAATGGTTATACGTACGTCATCCATCACAAAATGCACTTAATTCAAGCTTCGTGTGAATCTTGATCGATTTATGTATAGGCATTAATCACTTAAAACTCTTAATTTCGGCGGAAGTTGCGAGAATTGATGACGTGATTAAAGCGGTACTTACTGAGGAGCGCAAGCTATGAGCGTTAGCGGGAAGCAACGAGAGCAAAATAAATCTCACAGGTTATTAGGGTATAATATTAAACTGCCAAAAGTATAATATGCATTCCTTACTATAGATTGTATATCTTTGAGAACATTATGGAGTATTATAATCTTCAATGTTGAAGTTTATCTGTTTTAAAAGTATGTATCCGTAAAAAGAGTTAGAGTAACAATAAAGCTAACGCGTTGTTTATTAACGAGAGTAAATTCGGTTTGTCTAATGAATAAATGGCAAATAAATAGGGTTGATTGACAAGGTTGATAACAGGATGTAGCGACAGTAGAAACTTCTACAAGATAATGAAGTCAGTAAGTGTATCGTTTGGAACCTTCAAGAACAAATACTTCAGTTTTTAAAACAAGTCATCAATTCATCAAGCACAAACATATCATCAACAAGGAAACGTAAAAACAATAAAAGCTTAGAACAAAGACCTACCATAAACAGGAACAGTTTTTGATGTGAAGTGCTCGGAAGATTGTTTATGATCCTCAAAATATTGTGCCCTTGAGGTATTTGCTGCTGTTTGACTTAATCATAAATAGCGAATAAATCTTCGTTGTGGTTCACACGTTGTTTACACCTGTACTGCTGACAACTCTTTGCAATAACTTATGCTTGATAAATATCTACTGGTTTCTCTGGCGTCATTATTCGTTCGGCAACTGCAACGGATTGTACGGTTCGTGAGGGATCGGCTGAGTTGAGGCGACAGGGGACTGATGGAGAGACGGGTGATGGGGTAATTATAGCGAAATGCCATGGGAATTTCCATGCCTTCAAGAGCTTATTAAGCTGTCAGTTACAGTTATCGCGTGGAAAAGCTTTTGGACGACATTACATAATTGTGAAATGAATGAGACATCTACTTTACAACACTTATGCGTTAAGGGAAAGGCCGCGTAGAGCGGTAATAAAAATAATTATCAACTTAAATACTTGATTTACCTGTTAAATCTATTTTATAATGTTTAGTTATGATTTGAAGTTTTTAAGCTTCGAAAACTAACTTTGAATACTTATAAATACGACTCGTATCTTTCTTAAAGACTACATCATTGAAATAATAAAAAAAATATCCTATGTCACTCCCCACATTAGAGACGAACCCAATGACATCTCATACACAGACAGACAGACAGACATACGTACATACATACATACGAAAACATTACCCTCCTTCTGACGGAGTCGAGTAATTAAATAATTTAACAGTTCAGAACAAATCAATAGTAAACATTTCTGTCAATCAGCACGCATGAAACGAACCTTCAGAAGACACGTCGATATCAACGGTGTATTAAAAGACGCCAAGACAGTCGTATCATCAAAATAACACACGTTGGACAAATGTTTGCCAACTGGGACAAACGTTTGCCAAGTTGGACAAACATTACATGAGTGTGCGCCGTTATATAAATAGTTGTCGTGTCGCGGTCAGTTTATTTATTAAGAGTAAATAAATACTGATACGATTTACGAGTACGTGGCAATAGTTAGACGTACAGTTTATGGATAGAGTAAATTACTATGTTATTTGAATGTTTTATAGAATAGTACTTTTAAGTAATTTTTAAGATAATTTTTGTATTTGTTACAATATAGGTTTTAAACTTCTTATAAACACAACATTTTTTACTTTTGCGAGCACATATAAATATATTATGGATCTTGTTGCATCTTTTATGGTAACAGGGACACCGTAGGTTGTCTTATAAAATACATAAATCGTAAGTCCTCGTTATAGTTTAAGTGTTCATAGTTGCTATGTAAACATTTGGGAAGTTATTGTAAAAAAGTGGAAGGGTTAAGGACACTCACCTCTGTCTAGGCCAAGAATCCTCAATTTTGGTCTCTTATCTAGTATGTTAACAGCAGAATTCACTTACCATCCGACATTTCATTTGTTTCTTTGGCAGCTGTTACAATAAATTGAATACGTCATATTATTTTTAACAGGAAATAGCTCGACAGTATCTCTAATTTATTAAATATTAACGAAGTGTGTGTACGTAGCAATCTTGCAAAGCATTTGTTACTTAATATTTGTACGATCACTTTAAAAATAACCATAGAAGATAGTTATAGATAATCTGACAAATACCTGAGACGCCTCTGCGCTAAAATGTCCTCGAATATATTGGGTGAATCGAATACAAAACCGCAATTTGGTGCATTTGGCAAACGTTTGGCGCGTGACGTCGGTCCACGTTGGCATCGTTTGGCGCATTATATTATCTATGGTCGGCGGGTGCGCTCAGTTTCAGTGGCAGCCGCGCTTGCGTCGGGTCAACCGCCCAAATTTTCCCGCCTTCCGCGTGTGACAGTTGCGTTTGAAAGTGTATTAGTGCAATACCACAGATTAAACAAAATATCTCGAATCAACCCGAAAAGTTTTGTTATTTTGTGACGCTGTGTCCCTTGTTTTTAGTGACTTTCTCCACAAAACAAGGAAGGATTAACAAAGGTAATTATCTAGAATAGATTACATCTATTAACGACAAGAGTTATGGTAATGAGTTATGACCCGTAGTTATGACAAATAAAAAGTTCAGACACAAAGTCACATAAATATGATAAATTATACATTAAGTTTTAAATAAATTGTATAGAATTTAACATGTTTTGACATGTATTAAAAAGTGTTGTAAAGTTGATTTATTTGTGTGAACTGATTTATCATTGCCAGTTGAAAAAATGAAAATTCATAATGTTTTTTTGACTGTTAAAACCAATACGCTAAAGTTGTTTAAACATCTCTCTTGGAGATTTTAGCAAATAAACACAATAAAGGATCAAAAGCGATCTATCGGTCGGTCGGTCGGTTTACAACTCGAAACTATAAATAAATGCTGACAGATTTACGTTGTGATGGTTTCTGAAAGATTTTATTAGCTTTGCATGGTCCCGACGGAAATGTACCTTTTAAAACTCTATTCTAACCTTATTCAATCGATACTGAACAATTTTACTAGATCAGACTTTTCATTCTCATAATTTGTTTTTATTTTCCTGAGATCTTTGAGTTTGGAGAGAATTATTATGGGACTTTCACAAAACATAAGCCTACGACCTTCACCTATTAATTAGAGACTCGTTTACCAACCAAAAAAAACCTGAGTGAGTATACATACCATTTTGTAATTAAAAACAGGGTAAATACGAATAATATTTAATATCAAGGGTAATTGATAATTATTAATTCAAATTACGGAAAAATACTTAAGTACCTAGGTAATACATTTTTTAAATACATGAAACCGTAAAATCACTATCGAATCTAATCGTAAAATTATACAGTATACAGAAGGTTTTAAAAGGAACGTGTTAATTGTAACTAGATTAACAATCGACTTAGTCGACTCTTAAAGTCAGGTTTTATTCAAATCAACCCCTATTAAACCAACGGGTTGAAGTCAACTACTATTGTCTAATAACTTTACTAGTCTCTGACGACACTCATACTCTTTCAGAGACACTCATCCGTGACAAACGCCAAGTATTTGATTTGGCAGATTTTGTAAACATATGCTCGGTATGGTAATTTTTGATAAATATTCTTATGTCAAAACAATGTAGAACTTGTTACATAAATGGATAAATCGTTTTTTCATTAACGATTTTATCATTAACAATATTATGGGTCATGTTGACAATGATAACTAGCGGGAAAATGTTTTTACATCTGACATTAGCAAAAAATCATTGCAGCCGAACTTTATGTCTACTTCGAAAAAATTAACTTGTTAATATTCATGCAAAAGCCACATCATACGAGCCACGTATGTTATCACCTCGCTAATGAATTTAAAGATTGTGCATTTCGCCGACACCTCCTACACAATAATATTTAATTTGCAATCATTTTCAAAAACTGACAGAATGTTATGATGACGACAGTTGAAAGTTTAATATCTGAAATTCTAAACTTTGGAAATTGCTCAGCTTAATAACGGGTATAATTGACTCTTTGATTTCTCAAGCAAATGTGTTATACATTCTGTCATAGCCATTTATCCAGAAATTCTAAAAGCGAAGCGCTCTTGAAACTAGACATTAATGAATTTCGATTTAGGGCGTACGCTACGCACGGTCAAGTGGATGGTTTACAGCTCGTATGAGTGTTACCAGACTCAAAAATGTTTTCCTTTGACGTGCGCAAACGCAATCATACCTGCGCCATAGTTTCTACCTGACTAAGTACGTACGTGCACGATTATGATATAAGCAAACAAATTTTTTTTATCTGTTTTAATCATACGAAAATAATATTATTTTATGAAAAGGAATAGGCATTTAACTTAAACTTGTATTTGTTACTTTTACTGTGAAAAGCTCAAATTCATATCGAAAGTTATTTATGAATCTAGATTTAATACATTTATACCCGTAACTTTTGTGAAGAGCCTAGAGGAAATAACTCGTTATACTTTTATACACCAGCATTTGTAGTAGGTACCTTTTAGATTTTAGACTAAGACCGTTATCATTTGAGAAAACCGGAATACAACTGTAATTTTCAAACACTATTCTTATTTTATGTAGTTATACAAATACCTACATGCTCGTGTAATATACATACCTACATCCTACATGTAAAGAATGTAAGCAATGCTTGTAAACAATGGTTGTTTTGATGGTTTATTTACGGGTAGCTAGTTAAGAAGCAGTCGCAGGAATCTCGTAAATCGTTTGAAAAATAAAATGATCTCAATAACAATGTATTACGTGTCTGCCACTTTATGAGTACAAATTCACATTTATACAGGCTATAAACCGTGAAGCTTGGGAGTTTCACTCAAACGCAATATTAACAACGACCGAATGTAAAGTACGTTTGAATGTAAAAAAATGTATAACAACTCAATGTTTACGTTAATAGAATGTCAAATAAAATACTTTAAATCGCCTACTTATTGTAAGAACAGTGTAAAGGAAATCTAAGAATATGCAACGTAGAAGTTGTTACATAAGGTTTTTTTTTATTATATTTTATAATAATTATTAAAAAAATACTATGTTTTTTATAATGCGCCCGCGAAGGGTATGGTAAAAAAATGTTAAAAACAACAATTTGACTATAATTTTTTATTCGTATAACATAGTATGTATAGTAATGTAAACCCACAAGTACCTATCTTACTTCAAATTCAAAATGTTTATAAATCTATCCGAATCTTACACGAACTCGGAATAATATCGGATTATGTCCTAGTCCATAGTTCATCAGCCCATAGCTCCATTCTTAAACGATATAATTAGCAGCTAACGGCGTGTGTTGACTGACAACGAGAGCCGGTGGCACCGCGGGCTTCAGTTACAGTTATGATGGCCGACACCCTGTTTTGTAAACACCACACTCGTCATACATCTACTCGTGAACACTCACTTGTACCGTGGCAGGTCACACACTTGTTAACAACGCAAGATTAAAAATGCACTAAATTATCATAGAGTTCCAGCCTTTGGTAGTGTTTTTGGCATACTCGAATTTGGGGCCCCGTTGGAACGTAATAAATAAACTGTACCTACCTCGTATTTGACTAAATCAGTTATTTTCTAAAACTTTCATATAGTCGTCATTCTTTTCAGACCCCAATGTCGTCAAAGGCCCTGGCAAATAAGGGCCATTAGGAAAGGTACAGGACCGTTTCTTTATGGTAAAGAACGAATTGCGTAGTGTGAAATGCTTCGTTCATTGTTCTTTTCATTACTTTCGTTTTTAGTAACGTCTTTGGTATGATTTCCTTTTTATGCAATACCGCACTTCAGCGCCACCTACCATTAGGTGGCATTAAGTATTTTTTTTCAACGTTATAAAAATTCTAGAGATACCTTATCTACTGTCACCTTTCTAGCGCCAATATTACTAGTTACGGATAAATATTCAACTTCAGGAGAATACTTGTAATTACGCGTTCAGCGTAATTATTGCCCATTATTTTTCGGACACCATAGACGTAGGTTAGCCAGTACTTTTCTACAAGAAAACACATAAAGTTGGTTGGATTGGTACTGTGCTCGCCAACACGCACTCAACCGCGGCGTGTTTACAAAACAACATTGTCGTGTGGTAACTAGATGCGCGCGCGCAGCCATCATCGCCCGCACTCACTCCACTTGGCTCGTCAACTCGTCAGCCACGCCATCTATGATCCCTGTCTGACTTATAAATTGGAAATTATGAGTAATGTGACGGTTACGCGGTATACGTGATGGGTTCAACTTTAGATCCCTTTTCATGAATAATGCAGGCACGCTTGAATTAGAGTTTTGTGAGTAGTTTATTTATATGAATGATAAATACAGGAAGCTAAATTTTATACATACTCGTAGACTTGTCACTTCACATCAGACAATAAATTAATGAGTTGTGGACAATTTTCATCCGCAAAATAGGTCTCTTAGTTCGTTTTATTTTTTGTAAGTTTCTTCTTAACATCCATGCTACCACTCTAGAAGAATGAAAAGGGAGGGGGTATCTCAAAAGCAATGGAATATATGCAATGATGGCTACAATCCCATTTCTCGCAGTTACCGAATGCCGAACACGCATCCGATCGAATTGTTATAGATTGTTTACAAATTATGTGTTCCGATTCGATAGAAACGCGCTAATGCTAGTCGTGATTTCATTTGCCATCATTTTCACGCTGACCTGGCCACATACCTAATCGTGAAGTGAATAGTATGCATCGATATTGCGACTAAACACTAGCAATATACTGTTGCACAGTTTTAAGAGAAGGGTGGTTAGCTAGCTAAGCGGTTGATTTGTTTGGAGGACTCGGGATAGAAAGCAAGAGTAGCTTTGAACGTGTATGGTCCATGTTCTTTCAAGTACTAAATCAGCCGTAATATTCATATTATAAAATTCATTTTTCAATGCTTTTCAATGAGTCGTATTAGAGCCATATTTGTGTTAACAATATGGAAAAACTTTAGCTCAAGAGTACTATATTATAGGATATAATCTTAGACCTGTGTCACTTTGCTCTATGACGATAACTATTGACTACAGTGTCGTAAGTCTAGTCATGTGTCATGATATACGCAGAGCTACGAGGTAGTGAAGCTGTTAGTTCAGTTTCTGACTCACCATAGTCCATTGACTCAAATAATGAGTCATCGTTTCGATATGAATAATTAAAAGGGTGAAGTGACTATGTTTTAGTTGTGTCTACGAAAATCACGTCTTGAAGAATTTAAGTGTGGGGGCGTTTGTGTTCAATACTTATTTATGAGTGTCTAATGATAAACGATCTTATGTAATGTATAACGTGACCTATTTATCTACCTAACAATAAATATTCAAAACAATATTAGGTATGAACTTTATGTCTCAATTTAGGTACCTAATATACAAAGATTAATCCAAATGTAGTGTTTATACTAATAAAATGGCATCATTTCGTGATGAATTGTCATCGATTAAAAACATAAAAATGGACAGTACAATCAATATAAATAAAATAATTTTAATCTAATCTTCGTGTCTGGTAGAGCCTCTGTCGTAGCAAAAATGCTACGAAAATGCTACGACAAGGATCTAAGTTACTATTATCATTAAAAATATTATTCATTTTAACGTAAAAATGTTCCACTACTGCTGCCTCGTCTTTCATGAACCTATCAGTGACACTTGATATCTAGTTATTACAACTTTGAAAAATTATTAACTGGGTACGAAAATATTGGCTGTCGATGTTGCAGCAGCATGCTTATAACCTTTTGATCTTCTATATTTAATCGTATATGTAATTCTGATTCTTTTTATTTGTACGTCATGTTCTTCGACGGCTATTCATTATTTTTAAGCACCTTTTTGTACTTAAGATTCAGTAATAAAACCGAACCAAAGCAACCTCTTATTCTCATTTACTACTGACTTCGTATTCGACTATACCAATCTCATACTGTACCACAGAATACAGAGTAGTATTGTTGTTAATACTTGTTTGTTTTGAGCTCAATAGCCAAATAATAGTGAAGCATGGACAGCATTGGCCCTTACAACGTCAGTGGGCTGCAGTGCGTGATGTCGGCGCTATTCTGGGCCGGTATATACGGTGGGCGGATTCGTAGAACGTGTCGCGTTTATATTAATACGCGGCTTGTCGCTATAACTACACTTATACACTATCTATCGATACGTTTGCACGGTTGAATGCGAGGACACGGTTCATTTTGTACTGTATTCTGCACTACATCTGATTATTAATACGTAAAGGATTAGACTTAGGACTTTCTTTTAGGACATAAAGGACGTTTGAGTTAGAGATTTGGCATAGTTACAGTTTACGTAGGGAGCTGTTTAAAGGGTCTTGGATTCGATTCGCTAAAACGCAAATATTTAAAGGATGAGTTTTTGTTCGGCTTTTTTGTAATCTTGTCAAGATTATGAACCGACCTGTTTCTAGCGTATGAATAAGATGATTTCTCAACGTCGATTCTTAAAAATGCCAGTGTCTGTGTGTGCTTTTGTGTGTAAGCACATATGCATGTTGTTCAAGTACGCTACAGGTCAGGTATACCGTTTGTTGTTGCCAAGTGGCAAAGTACCTATTATGAGTACTAATAACTAGGGGGTCGATTCTCGCTCACTCTCACTAATAGTGTGTGTTGGTGTGTGTGTGTGTGTTTGTGTGTGTGTGTAGGAGTACACTACAGGTCTCAGGTAGTCTGCTAGCCGTTGCCAAGTAGTGAAGTGTCACGCGTGCTAATTACTTACCGTAACAAGAGCCAAAACGTTTTCCAACGAAGGAAGCATGCTCTTGAGATTTTTTATGTTAGTATTTGAAAAACAAATGGGACGACTGTCAGCAGTCATGTTCGTATGTAGAGAAAGAAACGGTTAGGGCATTCGCACACTTCTTATTCCAATTTGATTTCAACTAGACTCATAGGAAACTTGAAATATGAGCTGTAGATTTAGTTTCTTACGTTTGAATTATCAATATTTACTTTAAAAGTATGTAATTACTATCAACAACAACTCGACTGACCGGAAAATTTAACCGTTTGTCACTCGATATAAAGCTCTTATTTCAAAACTTTCATAGTAGTTCAGTACACGTCGAGTTGGTATAATGTGCGAAGACCTAAACGCATCTATTATCGGCTCCGATATTGCAACCGAAACACATTAAAAACATTTTATGATTGATTATAGCTGGAGCGTGGTAGCTATCAAAATAACGTAATTAAAGTACAATAATGCACGTGTATAGTTTGTTATATCCTACAAAATCCTTGAAGATTGTTAATTAAATCTTACGGTATGCACAGCACAGTTAGTAGAATACAAGCGTTCACTGTGGTTGTTAAAAAGAAATGTTACGTAACGCGTTGTTCGACCCTTCCTCCCACCTATATAACGCATTATAACATTTTACAAAAACACCCCTCCACCAAATTGCGTTACATAATACTTGAACAGCCCCTTTGTATTTACTTGACTTATTTGTAATTTTTTATTCAATTGAATAAATACCTCATTCCTCATTCGTTATAACTTTATGGATATAATATCTCAAGTCTTGTTTGCGCCGTTCTTCATCGCCCTGTCGAATTCATAACATGATATTCACTGCACTGACCGATGTGTCAGTAGCCAACATTATAAACAAATCAGGTATTTATTGTACAACATTTGCGATAGGTACTCGATTTAAATTTCGTATGCGGTTGTATGTTTAAGTTATGAGTTTATATACTTTAGAAAAAATACGGGAATAATAAAAGTTTCGTGCATAAAACTTTAGAAGGATTTCTTTAGATTATAATGAAGAAAAAATAAATAAAAGTTACAGGTTGTAAGGGACTCTATTACTCCTTACTACAACTACATAATATCTGGCCTAAGTAGTAATATAGACAAGACCTTAACTTCCATACTTAGCAACGCGTGAGTGAGTTCTTAACACATTATGTACTTTTTACAGCTTATTCACATTAAAAAGTTGGAGTTTTCCCGAGTAGTTTCGGACCTTTCCGAGATCCTTAATCAGGAGCACGCACGTCACTCGGTGGCGAGTGGCCGCGCGCGAATTTCTTGTTTACCTGTACCCAGAAGTTATAGGCTATAACAGTTTGCATCTTGCGACGGTATACCAAGACGTTAAAATTAATAATTCTAGGTATCCTTGGTCGCTACCAAGACAAGCAATTATTGTTATAAGATCACGGAAGATATTCTGCGATGCATCCCTGTTGATTTATTGCGTAAACATTAGCAGTTTGTGTGATAATAGTCGGCAATGACGTTAATGCGCTTCTGTATTTGTGGCTTGAAAATAAGTCATTTAATTCGTAATAGGGTCATCGGATTTAACCCTAGCACAGCTGTAGGTCTAGAATACTCTAGTAATGCTGATGAAAAAGATCATAAAGTAAGAATAAGTGAGTAAAAATGTTTTAAAGTCATATCATATTGTCACGAGAGTGGGTTGGGGATAGGAGTAAAAGGCCGGTACTTCTTAAGACCTTTATTTATCTACTAGGAAAACGCACACAACACACTCACACACAACTGAGCCACGCTAGTTCTGACAGCCTACGCCGAATTTTGCTAGTACATGTTTCAAGATTGACGTTCCTTCAATTCGAACTCAGGGGTGACACAATGCTACGCGACAATATTGTACATTTTTCCGATCAAAATTAAACTTCACAGCACGAGTAACTTCGTTTGATGGTTTGTTTTTTGTTATAATTATGTAATCAAAAAATTGTCAATACAGTTCGCCAAACTGTTTTGAGTTATTTGAAAGAAAAAAATATGCCCCAATATGCCGCCCCATATACCGACTGACTGACTCGGGGCGGCTCGGAATGAAGCAGTCAAGGTACCTTTAATATTCAACAGATTAGATGACATACATATCTAATGTTTGCAGAAGTATGGCTAGCCACCTATAGTGTGGTAAAACTTTCATTCACCGTGCCCTAACATGGCCGACGTGCCAGCAGTATTTATCAAAGAGAACAGCCGGAGTTATTTCATATCGTTTACTTCCATGTCGATCTGACTTAAGTGAATCAATCCACGATATTGCTCGCAGGCTGCCGTGTAAACATTATTTAATGGAGCAGGGAGACTCTGTAAACAATTGTCAAACTGATTGCGCATTTGACCAACTTCACACCAACTACAGTTGGCCACAAGTGAACCATCTATATATAAATTACCGGCTAAACCCGATTTCAGGATAAACTAGATTTTCCTAGGCCAAACTAGTATATCCTGATAAAAATACATACTCTTAGGATAAACTGGTATGGCCTAGTCTAAACTACTTTAGCCTAATCGAAAGCAATTGAGCGAACATGTCAGGACTTGTACATGCAGGAATCCCCAAGTCGCGCCCCGAGCGCCCCGCACCACTCCTCACTTCACATTTTGCATCTAGTTGCCAGCCGTGCGAAGCTCCCCGCCCACTTAAGAGAGTCACAGCTACGAGACTGGCATTGGGCTTGGTTAGGTTAGTTAGGTTGCTGGTTTAATTGAAGAAAGAAGGAGGGACCCCGCGTGATCGGGGTCCCGGCGACATTTGTGACGGATGGTTCTAATTGGAATAAATTTCTCCATAATAATTCTCGTTTTTTTACGTTTTCGGAATGAAATTTTGTAATTTTTTTGCATATTGAGTTCAAAATTTCAAAAATCGATAAGAAAAAAACTATGCACGTCCTAGAAATTTGGTTTGTAGGAGGAAGGCTTACTACTCCCCCTCTACCCATTCC
>LGAG01000457.1:472941-487516 GCA_001278395.1 Lerema accius
CAATATGCCGCCCCATATACCGACTGACCGACTCGGGGCGGCTCGGAATGAAGCAGTCAAGGTACCTTTAATATTCAACAGATTAGATTACATACATATATATCTAATGTTGCAGAAGTGTGGTAGGCATCTCAATTGTGGTAAAAGCTCCATTCACCGTGCCCTAACATGGCCGAGATGCCAGCAGTATTTATTAAAGAGAACAACCGGAGTTATTTCATATCGTTTACTTCCATGTCGATCTGACTTAAGTGAATCAATCCACGATATTGCTCGCATGCTGCCTTGTAAACATTATTTAATGGAGCAGGGAGACTCTGTAAACAATGGTCAAACTGATTGCGCATTTGACCAACTTCACACCAATTACAGTTCGCCACAGGTGAACGATTATTACAAATCTTTATGTATAAAACATTTTTGTCACTAAACTCCCAAACTGTTTGACTACCAAAGTTGGCATTAATATCAGGCCCATCCGTTTCTGATCTTTACATTATCATGACATCAGTGAATTATAACTTATAGAGCTCTTGCAATCGCTTGAATCATGTAATGGTTCCTGTAAATCTTTTGAGCTGTCTATATTGAACGGGATATCCCTAACAGAGAGATATTTCTGAATGGATTCTAAGAACCGTCTGAATTACACTTAAATCTGACCTTGAATCTCAAAACATTTCGAACAGTTTTTACGACCTCTTTCCATTCGCCCTTGAGACAGTATTGAAAACGCATTAGCTTGTTTCCAAAGCACTTGGAAAAAGTTTATTGTTCCGTCTTACATCGTGTTCCTGTATTTGAAATAGATCACATTGGCGACTGTTGCATTAATAAAATTGATTCACTGAGTGGTAGTTTGGTGGACGCTTGCCGTCGTGAGCAGTTGCAGGGTTGGGTTTTTGATAACTGATGAAACTCTTCAGCGGTAAATGAAATTAAAGTTACAAAAGTACATTGGAATTAAAACTTTATGACTGTTTAATAAAGGATTCAGCAAAAACTTTGTGAGGATTTTTATAAAAATATGATTGTAATGAAAAATCAATATGCCTGAGGTTATAATGAATTTGATGATGAGCTGATTTAAACCAGGAATCTATCGCTTAAGAATTACGTTAAAGACCTCACACTTTAGTGAATTGAAGGGTTAAACCTAGAAAAGACAACCCTAGCCAGCACTGCAGTTCAGCCGAAGTCGATGTAGAAATAAACGGAGGAAATGGCGTATTTAAAGTAATACGAGAATCAACAACGAGCAGCGGGTAATTTTAGATAATATTCGTATGCGATCAGATTTATTGTTTTATAGAAACATCCGATGGTCTAACACTTGGTGATATTTGGCTACTGTTTTGAAGAAAGCTTACGTAGAGTATTACTGGGTTTCTGTCATTTAATGGGTTTCTTGGTGACTAATTTGTTGCCTTCACATAAATAGGTAGGTACTTAGGTAGGTACATGTAATAAAATTTACAGAAAAGCCATAATTGTATAAAAAGAAATTCAGGACATCGATTTTGGACATTTTAAGAGGATACATAATACAAAATCTCACATGAATAAGCTAGTGGTCCCTCTAAAAAAAGATCACTCCGAAAAAGTATTTCTTGTATAATATAAATATATTTATTTTTATATTTTTTGCGACCTATATGTTAAAGGGTTGACTAAACGATACAAATTACTGAACTCTAGGCTAACAACAATACAAACATACAAATAATATTTCATCATAAATATCTAAAGTTATACCTGGGTAAATAATAGAAATGAATAGTTTGCGAAAATCTAGGTCGAATCTGAAACGATCGATAAACAGAGCGGCAAATTAAAATCTGTCAGCGCGCGTGACGCAAGCGCATCTGACGTCACGGTCGTAACGTGGGATAAATCCGACGGCTTACCGCGCCCGCACCGCACCCGTCCCGCTGCCGTACCGCGCCTGCACCGCACATCACCGCTTCCGCGCCCCTGGGACACGATTCTGCTAATTTTCGAAATTGATGATTGTGTCTCAGAAGGATAATAATTTGACATATTTATCACTGTATTTAAGTTAAATTTAAGACCTATAGTTTTCCGTTGTAATCGTATTGTATGTCATTACATATTCCATTCCATATATTTCATATTATGGCAATTTGTGTTTCAAACCGCGTTAATGAAAGTGGAGCTATTTTTTTATATTATTTCTTTTTTATTGATTAGCAATAAGTTTGATTGAATAGTATAAAAAAATTGTCATAGTTACGAGTATTTAATTACAAGTAACTACAACTAGAATCGTAATAAACGTTTCTTTCTAATATTGGAACATTTTGATAATTTATCAGAATTGGGCTCTGTTCGGTTTACGAGCGGAGAAAGCACATCAACTATATTGAGCTGATCGCTGGTTTTATACGATTAAACTAGCTAAATGTGACCGGCCAGGAAGAATTATGGTTCCGTGAGTACTTTATTGTTTACAGTAGATGTAGACGGATATAGTTTTAGGGTTCCTAGTCAACTAAGTAACCCTAAAAAACGTCAGTATGTTAGACAAAAAGACGGTTCAGTAATAAAGCTTCTTTGTCTACTAAACCTTAAACAGATAGACGGTAACATGGCAGTTTAATTAAATTAAAATAACTGTAAAGGCGTAGTACTCGAGAGTGAGTCAGACGTCACGTTTCCCGTGACAAATGGTCGCCCGTCTGCCGCGGTGACGATGACGCATCATTTTATTAATGCCGCTAATATTTTAATATCATCATCAAATAATCTATAAAGAAGTCACTAAGAATACAGTAAATCGTAATCCCACACCCGTGAGCTAAACATTCCTAATGTCCCTTAAATGTAGTAGTTGCGAAATAAGAAACGGTTTTTCAAAATGGTGTCGTGTGTGTCTTTCGAAAGAGCTTGTTTACACACATTATAATACTCAGACCAAAAAGTATAGAGACGTAGTCTTCAAAACAAAAAAAGTAAGGTCATATTTTTATTTTTTTTTATGATTTCACGTGTCACCGAACATGGTCTGCCGCGCAAATGTACCGGGAAATGTTATCATTTGATAATAACGTTATATGTTTTTCGACTATGCTTTTATGTGTCGAAGGCAGAGTCTATATAGTTTTTGGTCTAAGATATATAATGCTCAGTAGATATTTAGAGAAAAGATAAAAATAAAATATTTGTAATTTAATAGTAGGCGTACAAGTCTTTGTCCTGACTTCAAAGGGCTGTTCTTAACCTTGGCTCGTGACGACGACTCCACTCACAACTTTGGAAGGGACTGGAGTAGTGTGTGTGCCCTTGGTTCCTTTTTAAGTGTTAGTAATTTAGTGTACATGCCCTTACAACAATTGCGAGCCATATAAACGAGTGACAAAATATTATAAAGATGTAACAAAAAGAAAATATTGAATTGTTATACAGCTTTGTTATTATTGTGGCGAAAAAACGCTAAAACAATCTCCTTGGCGGGTTTTTAAATAAATATAATTATAATACCTAGATGGAGCTCGAAGCGATTGTTCGAAGTTACTTCATATTTCTTTATCTAATAATAAGTATAGTATTATAAACACAAAGGTTTATTAAGAACGAATCAGACCTTTTGGGACCAAATAGATGGCGCTAGTGCTCATATATTTGAATTTGATCAACAGTCGTCATCATTCAATAATAGGGAGCGACGTTTAGTATTTACGTTACGAACTGAGGTCGCAATATTGTTTGTGTTGGCCACCATTTGAAGCGGAAGGTGTGTTCGGTTACCCTTTGATTGAATTATGGAAATTTTCAAATACTATGACGTGCCTATTAAATAATGTCAGTTTACCAACGACTCAGTTTGTTCGCCATTCCTTTGAACGTCTATGTGAAATGAAAATATGTAATGCTGGATGACTATAAAGCAAAATACTGACGTTATAGACGGTAAGCTGGGACGAAATGCACAGTAGTTATTCGACAACAAAAGCTCAAGTATGTAAGCCCAAGATAGTTGAAGCAAATCGCACAATGCTAATGTATTCATCTGTCTGGATTTCCCTAGATTTGTCCTTGTTCAGGATACGTCCGGGCGGAGTATTCAAAAAATGTATGGGGACCCAAATATTTTTTGTCTATGTGTGTAGTCGATCGGACGAACGAAAAATAAAGAACACAATAAACCTAAACTGAGTTTATCTGTCCGGGACCGCTGTTCGGGTGATGGCAGCCATACACAAAACCTATTGCCCTACAAAACCAACACTAATACTGTTACCGAGTAAATAGTTGTAGCTTTACGGCTGTGACGTCACGAACGTCACGGGAACTATGCCAATGTGTGGGTACACCAATTATATTGCTGGCCGTGCATACTAATATATTGTCAGTTAATGTTCGAATCGCTTTATGAAAATGACATGCGAGATAACGTTTCTTGAAAGTATTTGAAGATTTCTAAATGTGACAAATAGTTTCTCATCTGATAAAGTAGCTGATAATTATTATTTTAATTCGTAATACAAACGCTCTAAGCTACAACTATAACATATAATTGGTGTAAATGTATAGATAGATCCACGTGATGCAGTTAAAATGATATTCAAATGTCGGAACTGTCATAGAGTGCCAAGTGGTTTATGATCTAGTAAAAGCATTTGACTGCATTGTACAATAGTTTATGGCTGATTTAAGAGTGGTAACATAAATACCAACTAAAATTGGTTGTTATTTGTAAGATAAACAAAGATTACAATTTGAATGTAAGTTATTACAATGCTGATGATCTTTTCGTAACACTATAATGATATTGGCATTCCGCAAGGGTACACAAGGTACACAAGGGTACACAAGGTTACACAAAATGCAAATCCTTGTGGTAATTACGTATTTATTACGTTATTAGATATTACGATAAATAATCAAAACTAGAGACAAATTAGGTACGTACCTATACTTCATCGTTATATGAATAAATGTGATAAACAATACGGCTACTCAATGGCTCCTTATTATGTAATGAAAAGGTCTTGAATTTATAGATAATTTAAGGAGTTATCTGATTGGATCAATACATTAAGAGTAAAAAATCTACGTCATTTCCGCCACGAAATTATTAACCAAAGCAGAAACAACTTCGAATTTATATATAAAACTCTAATTCAATGCAGAAACGACCGTCCGAATGGAATGTGAATGGAATTGGACAGTTAATCCTGAGGGAGACTGAAATCTAACGAATTTCGTCACGACGATCTATCTAATCGTACAAGCATTTTTTGTTAACAGTTAAATAATATGATGGGCGATACAGTATAGCAGTGAAGGTTAACTCAGAGTTAGGAAGTTGTCCTTATTCTTCAGATAATGCTATGTGGACGATTAATAAGTTTTAATTTTAAATGTCGCTTTAATTTTGTCTTTTTATACCTCCAACTTTTCATTCCCGCACCTATGTTAACTTCTTAAAAGCTTTTGAACCTATATCTGTAGGTATTTTAAAGATCGGAAGAACATATCAAGTTACGACTGTTATTGTATGTGAAACATTTATGGTATGTCACAGTTAATCCGTCCATCAGCTCGAATACCTAAGTCCTAAATCTAGCAAAGGTGCAAATTACATTATGTAATAGACAAGGAAATCTAGAAACATGATTGACGACATATTTTTTGTCAATCGGTCGACGAATATCGCTGGATGACTATAACGAATTATTTTAGGTGTCCCGGCGTGCCAAATATCCCCACATTCCTGGCAAACGGACATTTGTAAGACATAGTCTCTTCTCTTCCACTATTTAGTTGGTAAATTTTGAGGGAATACTCAGAAGTGTAGCTTGAGATTAAGTGAGACGCACCTTTTAAGGATTTTAATTTAAGTTGGGATGGAACCTCACAACTAGCTGTTTTCTATCTTGTGCCTACCAAACGCACAGTTTTATTAATTTTAACTAAGCTTTTTAAACTTATTACTGATGACTGTAAGTATCTATTTACTTATTCTTACGTTGTTAAGGCTTGAAATTTATTTGTTATAAATTCAGATTTGGAATATAATTAGCAGTTAATGTAAGCATTTAATTTTTCCTCATCCCAAACTTTTTTATCTAGGCTTAAATTCTGCTCTGTGACAGTTAGTTGAACTTTTGATATTTTGAGATTATGTATCATTATGATGTATGTCATTTATTACGTATCTGTCACTGTTAAACTTATACCCCAGTATTCCACTGAATATGCCAATATTTAGAGTTCTGTTTAGACCATGATTTACATTTCGCGAAGCAGGAAAGTTCATTAAACTGTAGCAATACTACATTACTCTGTAGCAACATACATTTGCGTTTGCGGTTTGGACATTGTACAATTGTAAGAACTGTTTATTACGCGACAAGCCAATATGGGTCAGTGGACCGACGAACTATGAATTAGCGTGTTCATTTGATGTTTGGTTACACACCGTTAGCGTTTCTGTGAAAGCCAGGGTTTCTCGTGAAATAGACATCATTGCCAATTAACATTTTATGTGCTAACCACATAATCTTGTCATCTTTATATATAAAAACAGCGTACGTGTGTTTGTTACTGAACATCTAAACGTTTGAACCGATTGTAATAAATATTTTGTGGTATATTTAGGAAAGAATGGTTTAGGACCACAATTGAGCTCGGTAGGTAGTGTTATTGTCAATACACTTCAAGGAACTAGTCAAACTATTAGAGTTAATGAAATGCTATCATAGCAAAACTTGTCCAATATCATGAACATTTACTAAAGGTATGTGAAAGACATGAGTGCCTGATGAACTTAGTAAACTCTATGCATTATTGAAAGACTTATCTATCTCTAAAAATGGATAAGTGTGTGAGAAGATGCGTCGGCTAGACGTGAAGCGTGAGGAACGAACACGGCCAGGTATATTTAGCCGAGGCAATGACATTGTGCGCGGTACGTAGATCATTGTCAACGAATTGCGGATTGATTTATCTGCACGTACGTATTCGTAGTAATACTGTGATTCGTAGTGTGTATTCCTCGGTGCAGGTGTGTCGTTGAGAGAACGTTGTAACAGTTCTGGGAAGAAGAGGTGATTAATAATATGGACTTATAATTCTTTCTTTAACATAAGGCCATAAGGGGCCTATGTCAAGGGCCTCAAACCTCATGGGAACCCTGAATGATTGATAAAATTGACTTTTACACCTTTCGATATTGAGTGCAGGATTCCGAATTTTGAATTAAAATGTACGAAGGCTATAGGGTATAATCGATCCAGATAGACATGATGTTTATACAGGTTGTAATATGTTACTTATTATTTTCCAATGAGGCCGGAAATCGTGTACGTCCAAGGGCCCCCAGCATGGTTTAACACGGGTTTTTTAATCTGTTAGATTTGTCTGTAAGTCTGCTTTGTTTTTAGACTTATCGCCAAGTTAATTTTATCAATCGGTCCTTTGTTTTAATTCATAAGCTAATTTGCGCTTTACATAACTCAACATAAAGTTTGTACTCAAAAGAAATCTAACTAATCTATTTGTTATATTGCATAGGAAATTGATATGAATTGCTGTTAGCCAAATGAAAGGAATAAATGTTTCCTTTTAACAAAAAAGAGCTTAATTTTTTTCTATTAATCAAAATGAAATGGTTACTTTTTTCTTTGATAATATCTAAATGTGTGTCACAGTCGTTCATCCGTTTAATGGGACAGAAACACAGAATAAACTACTTCATTTCATACAGTGATATCTTAAAAAGCTTCGTGATATTTCTGTCGTGTATCGTTACTGGCATTCGGTTATTGTGGACACGCTTTGCTCTCAACTGTTGTTAATGGCCAGTTTACAATTTTAAAGGACTGCCAATGGTGATTATACTAACAATATACCTAATGTTTAAGAATACCACAAGAGATCGTCACTAAAAAGCTTTATAGGTATACATCACTCTTAGGTGTTTTTGTTACTTCGTATGTAATTATAATTAACTTTTTTCGTCTAACATCTTGGTTGCCAGTAAGTGATTTTGCCCAATTTAATTAGGTATCTTTCAGAGTATCACTCGGTCATTCCACCATAATGTACCTAACTGTATACCTACTTAAATGCCATTCGTTATGTGACTTCCGAGTATACCCGGGGCGGTATAACGCTGAAAACTAAACCGCATATTTCCGATACAAGCAGAAACTCTTTTTTCGATGTAAATCATTTTTCCGCGGGAACATACCTAATATAAACGTCAGACGTCATAAAAGTCGCGGTCACAGACGGTCGCAGGACGCTGGTTGGGCCTAAAATAGTCGGACACGCACAATGCAATACAGCTATGTTGTAGGTACGCAGTGCCGTTGTATGTCGCCTGTACTCAATGTCATTATGTTTCTTCTACATTTTAAACTAAACCTCAAAAAGCGTAGTCGAACAAAACATCCTACTAATATTATAAATGTGAAAGTTTGTAAGGATGTTTGGATATTTGGATGTTTAGATATTTAGAAACTTGGTACACAGATAGTTTGCATCCAGGAATAGGACATAGGATACATTTTATCCCAATTATAGGTTCCCTTGGGATAAATTTAATATTTTTTAAAACGACTCTTCTGCGGGCGAAGCCGCGGGCGACGTCTAGTAAATAATAAATGATAACCTGTCTCAGTACATTGTTCAACAAGCCATACATACTCTGTGACGTATGACGTGAGACGTGTAAGATCGTAAAAAAAGAAAAAAAATTACCTCACTTTTTTGCTCTGAAGACTGAGTCTATAATACTTTTTGTTCTGAGATCTAAACCCTGAAACAGTTAAACTAACTGTAGTGCATACGTTAATCTGTCGTGACTTTATTGTTAGACCCTTGGATCCTCTAAATACAAGAACGTGTATGAAAGTAGAAACTCTACAATGATTTAAAAAAAAAAACAATCGCGTTTGTTTTTCCTTTATTTTTATAACAGCTTTTAACTCATTTAAATGGGATTCATTGTATTAAGTTTGGGGTAACATTTAGATTTTAGATAAAATCTTAATTTATTTTTAATATCAGTTTTTTTTTATCTAAGATTATGTGGTTAACGTGTAGACGATAAGCTAACATGAATTAACTTACTCTGATCGATAGCAATGTAGGAAAACATAATATTTCTTTAAATGAAACTCTGACCACTACAAAGTTATGATTACAGAAATCATAACTTATTTATATCATCGGTCAACTAGCGGAAATTACAGTTCCACACATTTTCCGCGTTCTCACAAATTGATAGCTACTTTTGCCGCCAACCGAGCAACATAGATTAAAAATACAAACTTTTTCTTTTCAGGCGCAGTGACATGCGGCGTGTACGACGCGGCGCGCGCGCTGGATCGCGCGGATATGTTGCGTGACTGTGGTTCATTACCGTTCATTCACTAGTATTTTTCACCTGCTATTTTTTTATTTATATTTTTAAAATAATTTATAACACCATGTACTTTTAAGATTAAGAGCAACTCCCTTTAATTTCTAATTGGATGTTTTTTAATTTTCCATATTTGAATTTTAATTTTGTAATGGAATAGGTTTGAAACGATTGTTTTTTCAAATTCTTATGGTTGATAAAAAAAACGATTCCAAATTTGATTTTCATAAATATTTTTATACTAGCAGGTGAATCAAAGCGAATGCAATGTGTGCAGTATATTCCGAAGTGATAGTGAAGTGTCAAAAATTAAAATAATGATGTAAAGAAAAAAGTGTTAATGAAGTGAAGTGAATTAGCTCCTGGCGCTACTCGTGTGTGGCGGTAGAATGAAGTGATAATCCTCTAGTCAAGAATAAACATGCCCATACAAGTGGAGAATACTGTAAATTATACCAATAATACATGTAAGTTACTATGTTTTTTTTATAATTTGAAAGATGTAGAACAAAAAAAATTATATAGCACATTTCACGTTTTGCCCTTTGGCGTTAATTTTATGACTAAAAATCCGTACTGTGTAATGAAGACATGTAAAAAAATTGTAAGGGGCCCGACTTACTGCCAAAGGGAAAACGTCAATAAATGCTCTATTTAGTTATGTTGCAAATCTGCATTATAATTTATGCCGTATTGTAATACGTCAACAAATAAAAATGTCACCACATTTTAAAATACTATTGATACTTGCCTGAAATGTTAATTTATATTTAGTACGATACTCAATCAAAATTATAATTATGTTTCTACCTACCTTACTGAAGCAGGTTATAAGTACCGTCATTATTATCAACATACAAATAATGTGAGTGACAGAGTTTCTAGTTACCAGTTTAAAATATAATAATATTTCAAAGAAAATACAAAAGTATCATCAATACAAATTATATTAAAACGATGTGGAAACATTTTTCATTTTCTTGTGTGTAATGTTATTATTTTTATGTATGACCGTAATTCGTTTCCTGTTCACATCACTAGCTGACATCAAAGTAGTGATGTTCTTCCGGAGACGTAATATACTTGTCCTCCAAAGCATAAATAAATCGCTCTATTTCAGACCGGATGAATGGTTATTGTTTTTATTTGTAAGTTCAATGTCGTGTCGAGTGAACGAAAGCGACTGAGACGGCCGGCGAATTTAAATTTGGAATAATCAGTAACTGATTTCTGCAACATTGAATTGAATGAATTAAAAGCTCGAGTGAATGGAAATAAATACCATTATTGATTCGGAAGAAATGGTATACGAGAATGTTATGGAATCCAATGTGGAGAAGAACCCAGAGGAATTTTTAACAACGCAGTCATAATAAACATTGTTACAAGATCTAAAAACTAGAAAACAAGAAACTTTGGACAAGGATCAAAAAATTGAGTCGTCGTAAAGCGATACGAAGTGCGCCGGGTCAGCTAGTATCCAATAAACTTAAAAGCTAAATACGTGTTGGTCATGCCTAACAGAGGTCATTGGCCATTTATGTTGATCGTATATGGATCAAATTCGTTAAGTAGAAGTATATTTTACATTGACTCTTATGGACAATTCAAGCGGATTAGGTACAAAAAAATCGTTAAATCGAGGAATTCGTTAAATCGAGGTCCGTTATAATTAAGGTTGCACTGCATAAGGCTTTACTTGGAGAAGAAGTTCTTGATGAACAGAGATATACCTTACAAACGTAAAAGTATAGTTAAATATAGTATATATTTTACGTTAACTATATTGATTTAAAAAGCATAAAAAACTATTAGGGTCAATTTTAATTGATGTCTTAAATACATACAGAAAAATATCAAATAAAGCAGTTAGTATTTTAGACTTAGATTAAAACTGTCCCTTAACATTAAATACAGACATACCTACATACCTAAATCCATTCACTTATTACAGCGAGACGACATAAACGCACTAAATTGTAACACGCTTAATTCAGACAGTTCGTAGAATCGTGAAATCAAAAGAAACTTTTTTTACTGTAATTAAGGTAATGACAAAGTGTTTTTTTCGTCGCAACATGTTCCGTGTCGGTGTCTGACAGGATTTATGATTTTTGCCAAATTTATTTCGTAGTTGAATTGGAATCTCTGCAAAATGCTTACATCTGATATAAACGTAGAAAGTTTAACAATTTTTTCTTATTTTACGTAAATCACCAAAAACTGCATTGTAAGAAATACAAACATAAGATTCATATTGACAGATAGATAAGTAACACATAGACCGAAAACAGAAATTAAAATCATTAATATATCGCTGGAAATCGAACCAAGGACGCTCTGATCGGCAGGCCGGCAAGGTAACACTATAATAGCGTCATACGGGTCAATAGTTTGTCGTGACGTCATCACCCAAAACTGTCTGTGACACGAATAGTTTGTCTAAAACCGCCGACCATTGACCAAATATAATTCAACCAAGCTATTGTTAGTTACACAATACAACAGTGGTTTGTTCGCTATATTAGGAGCAGTCGAGACAATGTGTGGATGTCATCCTATCATACATCGATTGTTACTGAATCAGACATTACCATTAATAATTGGTTAGTTTCAACATTGATTCTCTCTGTAAGGTACAGGTGCTATAAGTGAGGGGAAATTGGGGGTAACCGTATCGAGACTCGTAACTTCATTATTATGAGCTTCCTAGAAAATATCGGCTCATTATAAGTGCAGATTTCGGCATAAATATCGGCACATTAGGTATAAGTGCAGATTTCGGCATATTCTAATTTATTGTATCATGTTCATGAATGGAACAATGGGAGTACTAATCTGGATATAGTAGAAAACTCTTCAACTTCTGGGCTAAGCCCGAGATGATTTTAGGAACACACAATTGTCTGTAAAATACTAATTGCGATTGATTTAATATTTAATTTTAATTACTCAAAAAATATTATTCTTCATGAAAGGGTAAGATTTTCTTGTTTGTTTTTGGAATTCGATTGTGTATCCTCAATTATGTATGTTCACAGTTGTAATTGTTTATTTTATTACGCTAGACATATGCAGCCATCTATCGTCATTTTCCGGAAACTCAAGACTCGTATTCAAACCGCGTTCGATCGAAGCTTTTTGGCGAGCTTACAGTTTTCCTCGTTTACCGCTGTTTTACTAGATGGCGCTACTAGTACTTCGATACGCCGAAGCCCGTGTTTTGTGCGTTATGTCGAAAGTTTATTTTTATAAGTGGCCTAGGAAGTTAATGTATGACACAGCTCCCGTAGAATGTTGAGTTGCAATATCGAGATTTTTCCACGCTGTAAACATTGTACTAAAACTATTATGATTTGCCTATCTCGCTAAAATCACACCTACCTATTTTTTCTTTCACCCGCTACGATATTTACGATTATACCCACATGAAGATACATTCGCTGCGTTATTTAAATTATCATTCGATTGTAAATTTGAGCGGAAAGTTTCGCAGTCGTAATTCAAACTGAATTTTAATCGTGGAACGTTTCGGTTTCCTATTTTAAACGCTCTTCATTTCGTTGTTGGCATGTCGTAATGTAATATCAATAAAAGATGAAAGGGTTCAGTGTAAGAGATGTGAATTGTAAAGGTGAAACTTTCGATAGCTGGTAATCGGATCCGTATGCAAAAAGTGTGGCGCGCCGATCTAAAATGGCCGGCGCGTATACGATCCTACGATGCTCTGCTATTATTTTCCACAGCGCACTCCGTGATGCAATTAATAGAATACCGTCAAAATAACACACCACTTATTTAGTTGTCGCTTATATCTATTTGCTAATTGAAGTGCTAATTATCATACATGTGGTTTTGGATGATATTTTCCTAATGATTAATAAGAAATTTTAAATAACTATGAAATAATTTTTCATTGAAAAATCACTTAAGGTAAATAAGTACAATTAAACAGTAAACTTGTTTTTGAGAAAAAATTAATTACAGAAAGTTTACTTAGAGAAATAAATGATATTTGTGATATATTATCCACACATTAAAAGATTAGGGCTTCTAGGGCCATTTATTCTTACGTCTCTCTTAAACACTTCTACAAAATCAAAGCTAGAAAGAGACGGATATAGTAGAGACTGACATTTCAGTCATAAACTTTATGGGGTGGAGTAATACTTACTGAAAAAGTATGTAAAGTCAATTATTCCATATTCGGCCAGCGTGTTGCATAATGGCCTTGTTTTATTACGTTATCGACACACTTAGGTTACCATTATACATTTCTAGTCCTAGCTTTGTTAAAGATTGAAATAAAATATGTGACTTAGCTCTCCTTACATCTCTTATTAAGACTTAAATAGTATATTAAGATTTAATAGTAAATGGTTGTCATGATGATGATGGTGATCAAACTCTTAAACTAAAGAACCATCATTCTACCACCAAGAATTACTTTGAGACAATTCATAGCTCACTTTTTCTAAGCTGTTATGAAATTTTGAGCAGATATTTAAATAGTTAAGTATTAGTATAACAGATAGCCGTTGTCACTGTAGTAGTTACTTAGATGTAATTTTTTTTGGGGTAGGTAAACTGTCAGTAATCCTGCTCGAGGGACCATAAATGTATCTTGATGCCAATAAAACATGTCGGTTGTTAAGGCGGTGTTAGCTCTTTACTAATATAATATGGTATAAAGTATATTCTGCTGCTACGACATAGATTATCTGTTATTTTTTACATTTAACCGTAATAGATTGCTGAAATAGATAGGACATAAGCAGCCATCTCAGCATAGCGTGCCTTGTCATTTAGCATGGGTTTGTAGTAAAATTCTTTGGACATATATAAACTAAAATGATATAACAACTGTTAGAAGTTTGCAAACCGAATTAACATAGAACAATTAATTTCTTATTACTGAATAGGACATAGTCTAATGATAATTAGGACTTAAGAACCTGCCATCAGCCACGAACGAATTACTACAATTTCCTACAGGACTGTACTGGACTATACCCTCATGAAACTTAATTGATATAGCTATGGGGTAATAAAGTCACCTGATTTATCACCTAATCTAGGCCCTTAACAATGCGCTCACTCTTGCCAAAGACTTCGCACCTGTTCCTACAGTCAAAGATGATTAATAACTCCGAATTATGCTCAGATATTTAATAGAGAATT
>LGAG01000457.1:490721-514615 GCA_001278395.1 Lerema accius
CGACTCGGACGGCGATCCCTCGCAGCGAGTTTCGAACGATAATCTCGGGAGATATTACGGACGGTTGAGTAGAGACACTTCTGTGCAGGATCTGTTGAGCGATAGGAATCTGTTAAAAAAAATATACCAGGACGTTCGCAAGCCCAAGCCGTACAGAGGAGGGCGCAGCGGCGGCGGCAGCGGGGGGTACGGTCCGAGCACCCTCAATGCGGTCACTCCTCGGAGCATCTTGCGGGTTAGGAGTTCTAGCGGTTTACGTTATGAAGGAGATGACTCCTATCGGTCTCCTCCGATGTCCCCACCGCCTCTCATCGAGGTATTGGGCGAGTCGTTGGAAGACAAGCTGGTGGATTGTGGGACGCAAACCCATGCCATACCTGAAGAAGTTTTGTTGGAGCTCGAACGGGCGTACCGGGAGAAGCTGGAGGCGGCGACCGCTCCCACGAGCCCGACGAGTCCTCCGCCGCCGGAACGACGGCCACGACGTCGCTCCAGCGTCGACCACGACGACGTGTCGCAGTCCGTCAGCGACACGATCAAGCGGTACCTCCGTATGGCCAGAAAGAAAAGCGTCGACGCCGATAAGGCTGACCGTTTCAAACGGATCAATTACGACAAGAATCTGAGGAATATAAAGCCCCGAGCGCCGGGTGAGGTAGATGACGATGGACCCCATAAAGGTTGTCAGACGGAGGAGGGTTGGATTCTTACGTACCGTGAGTTGCAATTCGCGTCGGTCGCGTCGACGCCGACGTCGCCGCCGCCGTCGCCGTCGCAGTCGCATTCGTTCCTCTCGACATTGTTGGGGCGAAGTGGTTCAGCGGTGTCTCACGGTGCAGGTGGCATGCAGAAGTCGCGGTCGTCGAGCAGCGTGGTCCAGAGCGTCAGCAAGCGGCTGTGGCCGACGCGCAGTCGGTCGTCGAGCCGCGTCGCCGCGACATGGACGCCTCAGGTCAGTCGCACTCAATTCTGTGTTTCTAAGGGCAGGTACGCTTTTTCTAGCTGCAGCGTTTTGGTCTTTGCTTATAGAAATATATAGCATACACTGTGCGCTAACGCCGTTGCTAAAAGAAGTGTGTCTGCTCGACGCCTTATGACACACTTGCAGCCTTGTAAACAAGGCATATGCATTATGTTACTTGTATGTTTTCTAGTATCATTGGTAGAGAGCTTTATTAAACGTACCTATACCCACGATTTACCATGATATGTGCTTAGTCTTTTAGGGGGTATTTCCGGTCAGTCACAGTAATTATCTTTATGAAACTTTTAGCTAAGAAACATTCAACACGCAACTGATGCAATTACAAAGTTATAATTTTCTCCGGTATTTAAATATTCAGCAAATTCATTAGCAACAGCAACTACAGCTCATAAAAAAACTAGTTGTGTACTTTCTGATAATATACGCTACAACATACAGGGAATTACAGAATGTTTGTAAGTTTGTACTGACTGACTGACTCTTGACTGATAGACAGTAAATAAATAAACATTCCCACTCCTACACTAGGATTCAAAATCAATAGCATGTAACTATTGGATAAAAACTTGGAGTGTAAACTATAGAAGTTACTGATTGAATTCCGTTTGCTTCTATGTATGCAGATATTTTGTTGAGATTGAGTTAGCTGTAAAAAGGTGATGCTTGACATGGTGTTTCCGTGTTGTTGAAAGTCCACATTAATCTTTGTTAATTTGATTGAAATGTTGTTAGTGTATCACGGTTCGTATATGGGCTAGCAAGTATTCACAGTGTTATAGTTGCTTATTATCATTTTATTTATACTCTGAAAATTTAAGATACTCAGATCCAATCAAAATTGTGCGAGCTTGTTTAGGTCTGTGACGATCTGAAGCAGTGAACTTAAAAAGATAAAAAAGCTTGTCTAAACTCGGAATTGAATACATTAGTCGGGTTTATAACAGGCAGCATTGTTACCAACAAAATAGTCAAAGGTCTAAAATTTACTCAATATAACGCTAACCATGAAGGACTGAGATATAACGTGGAGCTTGATCAAGTGGATTAAAAGTATGAATCATAGCACCCTTTGCTTCCTTAAACCAATAAGTAATTAGTAGCATCAAATTCATTTCCTAATGCCATGTTTTTAATATCCGACTCGAATCTAGTCCACATTGAAACGATAGGTCGTCGCTGCTAAAAGCCGAGCTTTTCGCTTCGTAGGGCTCGCATGTGACATTTTGTCAATATTATATGCTAGCATTTTCATGAAGCGTCTATTTTATTGTAAAGCGCGTCTGGGTAGCGACCACTCTTCTGCTTGAGTTAACCACCAAATAACTCGTTAGTCGTTTAGCTTAGAATGGTGAAAACATGAAGAAATATAGTAAAGGCTTGCATGATTCCAAACCAAATATACGCTACGTGAAAGTAACATCTATTAACACTCATTGTATACAGCGTTTAGTTCCAATTTTAAATACGACTCTAATGGTTGTTAACCAAGCCAAGCCATCGTCTAATGGGTACTAGGTTTGATTCCTAGCGAAACAGAAATTAGAATGATGGATTTAAATTGCAGTTCTCTGTCTCGGTGTACACACCGATACATCCTTTCTCTATTTGTTTTGACCATGGCACCCACGACACAGGGAATCCCAGTGTGGAGGTAGATTATGTAACTTTATATATAAGTACTATTAATATTAGTAATTCATTGACCTCATGAATATCCTCTTCTATCATTCGTCTATCATAACTGTATGTAACAAGTATTTGCGTATCTCGAGCTGAATTCTAATTCGAGATTTCGCTAACAATAACAATGTGATGTTCATTTCATAACGTTACTTCATACAGTGTGCTATTCTTTTATCTTCATTGACTTATTTTTATTAAAATATTTATTTTATTGCATGAAGTGTTAGTTCAATTTTCGTTGTAATTTTATTTGAATTGCGCTTTAGCTCTACGATACTAATACTAATGATACATTTGGCTTTAGGGGAATTGTATAAAATATTACATTAGATTAGAAGTACTCGTACCTACTTATAGAATTGAAAATGAAGTACTTTTATCAAGTGTTTTGATAGTAAGATTTGTATTTACTCCTTTCGATATTATCATGACATGATGATGGCATAACATATAGGATAGGATATTGGCACATTATCCTACTGCTGAAAGGAAATTTGTAAATTTTTTGACTCGTTGTTATACTTATGTCAAATTTTGAATATTTCATAAAGCACATTTTTCAATGTTGTTTTTGTAAAACTATTTAGATCCTTTAAATATCAAATTATCCGAAAAATAGGGATTAAAACTTTGTTAGAGGTCGGTAATTTAAAGCCATAACTTATCGGTTAAAAAGCCTACCTGGATACAAATTATCGATAAAATTTACTCAGAGTCGATTCTGTTAGCTTTATTATTAGTTTAAAAGAAGCCGGCGGCCGTGGAGAGCTCTAAATATACTCTGTAGTAAATGATTGCTGTTTATCGGTACTGAAAATCAGCTTTTATAAACATAGTCGTGTTAAGGATAAGGGAAATATGTGGTGTGAAAACGTTCTTACTGATTAAGATTGAAAAGGGTTTGGGTTTGAAATAGGGAGAGAATGAATGGATGAAGGATAAAGGATGGAAGACAGAGAGACGACAAAAATAGATAATGTTTGTAATGTACGAGAACCTACAGTATTCTATAGAAATGTTTTTGAAAAGTATTTGCCCACGTTTTTTCAATCATGCTGTTTTTCTGAGGACTTCAATATGCTTAGGTGACGAGGTTATCATTACTTTGTTGATTTTATGTTAATTTATCATAAATTAATCTACTAAGTATTGATAGTCAGTGCCTTGCTACATTTTAAAGTTATAGATTAAAAATTTTATGTTTTTGATTTAATATTTCAATTTTGTACTTTTAATAAATGGTACATTATTTATTTGTAGGTTGATATCTATATCTAAACTTTCTTTTACAGATAATGCTTTCTCAAGTAAGTTCTGAGCGACTAGATTACCTAATTGGATATGGTTTATTTTGCTTATAATTTTCATGCGGTAGATTTAGAAAACAATTTTCATGTACACCTATTTTCTTTATATTCGTTTTATACATCTAGTTTAGATAGAGTTTTATTAAGAAGTCATTAATAAGCATGCAGTCATTGAATATAATTGAAGTTAGAATTGTAAATGACGTCATTCACCCTCCAGTTCAAACTATTATAATCAAGTTAATTCTGTGTGCCATTGTTTTCTTTATGTGGCAGGACAGAATAACGCAAGCGTTGTAAACGATATGTTTGTAGCAAATAGACGTGAAAAGAGATGCATTTTCATATGAATTTTCTCATATTTTTGTCACCCCTGTTAATAGACATTAAGGTATCATTTTGCTTGCTAAGTAGTTTACTATTAGAGGTAGTTTTAATCGTGACAAGAAGGTCGGTACATTGCCTCTACGTAATTCGTAGCGACCGCGACGTAGCGCTACGCCTTGTTGGGGCCTTATCGTAGCACGTAGCAAGTCATCTTACTTGTGTTTTTGTTATGAGTTTACCTTTGAATAGTTTATACGCGAATTATAAACGCTTTATAATTTTAGTAGAATAGCACAAACCATAAAATATTACATGTTTTATAAATAAACAATACACAGTCGCCAGACGGAAGACACCGTTGATAAACAATTGACGTTGACATCGATATCTTTCAGCAAAGTATATCGAACGAGTCTTTAATTTTAATTAGCGGGCATAATGAGAAAAGGTCGAATTTTGATCGCAGTCTATATTATCTATTCTACATAATATTTGGGGGTAGGGCTCTGCTTGTCTGTGTGTTTTAAAGAACATCACGTAAAACCGACCGATTTGACAGAACAATGGATGAAATACATAAATAATTCTTGATTCCAGGCGTTATTTAGGCTTTATTTTATTTAAATCAGTCCACTCTAACAAAAGTTATTAAAATTTAAAGTTTGTATGGGACTTCTCTAACTAACGTGGCTGACGGCTAACGTGGTCAGTCATGTTGAAAAAACATACAACAGCAGTAGTCATTTATTTTCACCTAAACTTAAACCGAAGCGAAGCGAGGGCGGGTCCACTAGTACCGATAGTAAAATGATAAATAATTTCCTCTACATCCCTCATAATTTACACCATCGATAAAGCTGTAGCTACAATGGCATCGCATTCCACATTACTTTCCCGAGAATGATCTAATAATTTGTAAACGCCATAACTCCGATCGTTAGTGTGTTAAGGTATTTGGTTGAAATATATGTTCTTTTGTATACCACTAAGAATTCGTGGCATTTACATGACTGAACAAATAATCTTTTTGTCTGAATTATAAATAAAGAAATCTGTAAGTAAGTATCCACTATTCATATAAACATATTGTCATATAAAGTCAAATCACTTTGTTTAATCGTAAGGAATAGGTATTAAAAAATTGCCAATTCATAAAAGTACTCGAGAATACTTGTGATAAGTATTTTAAGACACTAACCACTAGATAATGAATTTAACGCAAGCTTCGGCAAATACCTCGGCGTGCAGCGTCCGAAAACTCCACGAAAAAATGTCCAACGCGGCCAAGCCCAAAATAAATGTACACTTGATAAATTACATAATAAACTAGACACGTGAATAAAACAGAAAATCTCTCCCGACAATAGTACGAGTACGTCCTTTACAAATACATACATAGGTACGTCGTATTGTTTAAAATTCAATGTGACCTAGTACATTTTAATGCAGTGGTTATAGTATAATGTTCTTTTTCGTCAAAATGTAATACATTTCCTTGTAATATCTGAACCAGACGGGAATTGCAAATCTCTTAGCAGTAACGCTGCTTGTTATTATAATATTTAACCTAACTTATGTCAAAACTCAAACTTATTCTTAAAAAACCGGCTAAGTGCGTTTCAGACTCGCGCAATAAGAACTCCATAACATCATCTATAAAAGAACATCATGTTTATTAAAAAAACCCTTATTGTATGGGGACCCCCCTTAACATTATCATTTTTTTATTTTTAATACTTGTTGTTATAGTGGCAACAGAAATATATAATTAGTGAAACTTTCAGCTCAGCTTTTCAGCATAGTTACACATAGTCAAAGTTAAGAAACGTATCGTATAGATTCCTAATATGAGTACTAAGAAATGTTTTAATGCGATCTATTTTGTTTTTCGTGAGTGACTTCAGTGGACTCGGCATCAACAACCACCCACAATAATTTTAAATAGTTTTTCCTGCTGTCGTTCTTAATTTATAGTTTAGTGATATCATTACGGCTTAATTAAAGTAATGCCACTTGGACGTTTTTAATTTTAGTGAGGTTAAAACTCTCATGAATATTGGCCTTGAGAACGAACATCGGCAAATAGATAGGTTAATATTTTTATGAAAAATATATATCACATTTTATGTGGCTTATTGCCACGGGATAGACCCTAGCATGACCGTAGTTTTTTTTATCCCGGAAAGGAGAATTCGTCCCAAGATATAGTAATGCATAAAACATAATATTGATTATGTTTGATGAGCATTTATGCAAATAAATAGTCGCTCATCTAACTATTATTGCCTTCTCTCTTTTTCGGAAGCTTAGCTGTCGTGTGATGACAAAGATTTTGTATTATGATTTCGATTCTTAAAATCGTTGTGTTGTTGTTTGTTTGTTTATGCGCGTGTTTACATCGGTCGTTTGTGAAGGAATGTTTGTCACGTGTGTATCAGTTGTCGTCACTCTTGTACCGCTACATGTTTGAAGCGTAGTTGCCAATACACTGAGTGTCGTAGCTCACTACTAATGATTTTTATAGGTTGTAAAACATTTTTGTATGGTTCGTTTTGTTTAACACCTCCAAGCAAGCCCACGAGTTATTGTATTTATTAATTTTTACATAGATGAATATGATTTTTAATCTATAGACCGTTAGAGCATTATTTAAAATAGCTACTAAATTCCATATTGGTAGTAAGGGATAGATTATTTATCCACCTATTAAAAATGGCGGGAAGGAATATATTTAGTTTTTTTAATGGAATAAAAAAAAGACTTCAATAATTAACCTATTCCTTCAGCGACGGACATCGTGAATTCGCGAATGATAAATTCTCAAATGTCAAATCTCCTAATATTAAATTCCCCATTAACTAATCTTTCAATGTTGAATATCCGAATGTCTCATCCCTAACTTAAAGTCTACAAATTCGAGTCAACAATGAACCCTCAAAAGTATCCGACAATATCCGTGCCGGTGTGATGACGTGTCGCATTGTGCAGGGCAGCTGTTGCTGGGCAGACGGCAGCGGGCGCTGCGTGCGGCTGGCCGACTGCTCGCTGCTGTCTCTCAGCGAGGTGGAGCGACGGGCGCTGCAGCAGGCGGCACTCGCCAGGCTCCAGCAGTTCAACCTAGGGACCAGCATCAAGATACCTGAGGGTGAGTATTAGATGCACAATCTAGTATTATCATTAATAACACTTACAGACCCATAAAAAAAAAATAGACGGAGCCATCGACTCCAAAAAGTGACGAACGTTAATACGCAGCAGTTCGAGCATACGAAGCCTACCGCTCGGTAGTACACGACGAGCGAGTGACAGATTATTGTGCTTCACTTATTTAGCAGCAATTGTATACAATCGCTCCGTCCATTCTTTTTCTTGGGTCCGTGCAAATACTCTTTATTGTGCACAAAAAGACAATTAAAAACAGAATAATATAACGAACAATTATTTTAAAATACATGTTACACAAAAGGCAGTCTTATTGCTAAGTAGCGATCTCTTCCAGACAACCTTTGGGTAGGATATTGGGCAAATTAGTTCTAAACGGATAGAATGCACATAACAAATAACCGTGTAAACATTACATACATAAAGTAAAAAACAATAATAGTGATAGAAGGTTTTTTTTAAATGAAACGCAGAAGTCGAATAATAACAGTTCATTAGAGATTACTATGATCATCATTACAATCCATAACTCTCCCACTGCTGAGTTCGGGTCTCCTCTGACATTGTGAGGGGTACAGGCAATAGCCTACGACGCGGGCCAAATGCTGATTTGCAGACCAAGAAAGCCGGCTAAATCAATATCTGGTATTCCTACAAATAATTCCATCACTTAATTGATGGGTCTGAAACATCATTCTCTGCTATATGCGTGTGTTTTGACTTCTACCAATGGTTTTGTTAGCCATAGACGGAGTACTGGATTCAGGCGTTTCTGACATGTCAATTGCTGTGTATACGTATCTTTCGAACACTATTTTTGTTAGACAGTTGTTGCCTACTTGAAGAAGTCA
This sequence comes from Lerema accius, assembly GCA_001278395.1. Taxonomy (NCBI): domain Eukaryota; kingdom Metazoa; phylum Arthropoda; class Insecta; order Lepidoptera; family Hesperiidae; genus Lerema; species Lerema accius. Next base: position 499,037 of record LGAG01000457.1, read on the forward strand.
GCGATTGTATAATTCGACTGCTGTTGTTGTATGGCTAGCCTAATAGATTGTTAATAAAGTATTTATTGATTCATAATTTAGCGGTTCTCGCAACATGCCGTCATGATTTTAATGTACTATCCTAAGGGAAATAACAAGACAGTATTTGTAAACTATTATTTGAATTGCATACAAAGTGAGTAAATTCCTAAATTCCTTTTTCTATTTTCCCCCGAGCACTAGTGTTCCGGGAAAGCTCAATATTGTGTCGTTCGCTTTCGAAACTTGGTCGGATGCCAATGCACTTCTATTTTATCGGTCCATCGGCCATTTACGTGGAATTTACGGGTTTTTAATAATTTCCACTGTCGTGTGTCATCGCTTGTCATTTGTTAGTTAGCGTGACTGCGAGACGTGGGGATTACCACATATAATGTAACATATCTACGTTAGATGTGTTGACATGATAATAATATTGGTAGTTTTATAATTTATTACGCCTCCCGTGAAAATGGTGTCTTAAAATTATTTAATATCACTTTTATAAGCGACGCAGCATAGTGTAGTATTCTATTAGTAAAAGATTTTTCCAAATGGGATAAGTAGTTTCGAAGATTACTGTATACAAACTCACTGAGAAACATCTTTCCTATATTAAGTATGTATAGTTAACGCGATGAAAAAAGGTACCTTGTAAATCTTTTTAACTACTTAGGCACTGCATGCATTAAAGTGTGTGAGATTTGAAATAAGTAACGGACAATATTAAAAATGGTACATAGAAAGTTAACTACTCTTGCAATTCCAACGATACTAATTACACCTGTCCAATCACTAAAATAGTACATTAGACGTTAACTAAATGCAATTCGTTAATATTGTCGGGGATTAAGCTTTCCAATTAACAAATGACTAACAATTATCTACAGAATATAAGTATTGTACTACATAATTGGGTATGTACGCATCGTCTGTTATGTGACATGATAACCATTCACATTAATTTGTGGCAATGTAATAAAGGTTATGACCACAAAGATTTTTTGTCGAGACAGAGTTTCAGAGCTACAGGTGGAGCTATTCAAGCTATAAATACATTCTGTATTCAAATATATTGTGGAACAATATCTGTCAGAGCAGCAAGTGTTATAAATAGAGCATCTATTCTGAGGGAGTTGTAATAAATTGGATGCTATCAACCGGTGAAACATATCCAACCTAGCCATCGTTCATCATCTATCTTACACTCAGATCTCGCCGTAGTCCGCCGTACAGAATGCAAAATGATTAAACGTCAAATGATTTCGGTCATATTTTTACTTGACTGCGCCAAAATAAGGGTAATATTTTTCCATTTTGCTATGTACGTAGCTCGACCATTACTTTGGCTCGCTCTAAAGCCTAAATGACCGTGAGCCAGGTTTTTTATTTTTCTATAAATATTTACGCGAAGAAAAAAAAGGCCCTTTCATTTTCAATTTTTTTTTAAGTCGATATACGTCATATTTTAATCATATTTGTTTATTTTTTAAATTACACCTTTCAAAGCGATAACTTTTCGAAATCGGCACTTTTACAAAAAATAATTTAATTTTAGTTTATTAAAATAGATTTTATTAAAATAGATTCCTTTAAATTAAATATTCATCTAATAACGAATAAGTTGTTGGAATGGAGACAGAGACAAACTCATTATTATTTACGAGACTGTTTAATAAATTTAACTAAAGAATGAGGGTTAATCTTCTTGCTTTCATTTATATTTCGTTGAGGTTAATAGAGGTACAGTCAAGAGTGATAAAATAACCGTGACATATGGAGAGCTACGTAATAAAGTTGTTTTTACGAAAACAAAAATAAACAACTATTTAATTTGATTTATGTGAATTCTCACGGGCCGAGACACGTTTACAACTGGTTATAATGTGTTACGGCTTTATTTTAATAATTAACACGTTATTTTTTTGTAGCGACATAAACTTCAGGAATGTTATGGTTTGGAGGATAATTTATTAATATGAGCGTAGGTATGTATAAATATGGGATATTCCATTTTTATTTTTAATCGAAATCTTAAGATGAAAATGTAATATATAGCACTCTTTGCTGGGCCACTTTAAGCCACTTTGTCTATTAGGTTAAGCAACTGTGTTTACGATCATTATAAAGAGGGGTGATGTGGCTTAAAACTTGATCACTACCATGTTAAGCCGTCAGTCCCGATGCTTATCGTAAGAAAACATTGGTTAAACATAGTACAAAGTGTTGGGCAGGTCACTAAACAAAGTGTTGTGTTTGATGGTGCATACTCTAGATTAGAGTAATACCTAGTGATAAAAAGACCTGAATAATGAGTCATCAATGTGTCGAAGCCAATATAAACAGCAATAACAAACTACAAAGTAACTAGTAGCCATTTTAATGAATATTGACCACGACCACGCAAGTTAATCGCGCTCAAAATGTTTTCTGAGTAAATGAAATAATTAATTTATGCACATCTGCGTTTACAGATGGGAGTCCCGCCCACATCGCTATTAAGACATCGCTATCTGAACATCGAATTGCTGCATTCCATCTACATAACGGCTAGAAATATGCAGCTAAATTTATGCACGCTGGCTCTGTTACTGTAATTAAAACGACTTGTTTTTGAAATCCGCTAAACACTGCGCTCTGCTTTGATTGTTTCGGTTATATCCTCTCATATAAAGTTGGAATCGATTCTACTTTAAGCTAAATTGGTTTATGCACGGATACTGTGAGACCGATAATCTCGACGAATTTTGTGTGCTGATAATTTTGAATTAGAAACTCGTGTTGTGATTCTTAACAGGACGACATAGCAGGTGAGTCCTTAATATTTTCATAGTTAGTTTAGAGGCCCCCAGGTTAAAGATCGGTGGATTTGTGTTGGCTAGTTAAATATGGAACTATCTTCAAGCTAGAATTAATCTGTGCTTGCAATATTATGGAACGAAAGAATTTAATTAAAGGACGCAATCATTAATTTTATTCATAGATTAATAATGGTTTAAATTACGATTACAATGTTGCTAAGCGGCTATTATGGCCCAGTATTGATTACTTATATTGCAAAAATAATCCGTTAATGATAACTTTTCTTATTACCAGCAATTTTACTCAAGGTACTCGTAATAGAAACGTTTCGTCACTGAAGAGAACTGGCGAAAGATGAAGGTAAATGTGATGAGCTGACATACATACAATGTCAAACAACTATTTTTGTATGACTATTAATAACTTTGGACGGAATTAGCAACACTCGTGGTTAATAGCCGATGAACTACCGGATGCATTATCGTGACACATTGCAGCGGTGAGAGGTTTGTGGAAATCGGAATTCTCGAGAACAGCTGGGACTACGTTCAATCTTTATTATCGTAAAATTCTTGCAATTTCAGTTATGATTATAATTTCTTTTTTATTTATAGGTAGGTACGTTTTAATTTTCTGTGAGTTTTAGTGTTTGTAATATATTTTTTAATTGTTATCATTTGCGACGTCTTTTAGTGTAATTATTTTAAAATTTAAATTGTGGAATTTTTCGTAACTGTTTGTAGGGTCATTAATAATTCGTAATTTGCTAAAGTCCGAGGCTTCAGTTTACAATTAAATATTTTAAGTAAATATTAGTTTAAGGACACCTAACTAAAATGAATAATACTTGTTGCAAATAATGTATCTGTTATAAATTAAATAAAAGTGCACTCAACAATACAATATGCCCAATGTAACAAGTAACAACATAATTATTACTCCATTGTTTAAAGAACAGGATCGAAATTACTACCTGCGTATCTTCCGAACACTGATTTTGTATAAGTGTTTAAGAGACACGTAAGAATAAATAGAAGACTCTCCCTGAACCATTCTCTACTAGTATGTTGAAACAACAGCTTTCTACAGACAAAACAATATTTAAAATGTAAAACCGCGCGACGAGAAAAGTACCAGGCAATCATAACGGAACATGAGTGACAGAATGATCAACAAAGTCTAGACCGCGCTAGCGATTGCTCCCATCACATGTATTTGATCCGTTGTGACCGATCCATCACGCGGGGGCGTGGGCGTGGACTGCTATCTCTTTATAAAAATACCTGTCCATTTCATGATTCACACCAATAAATTATTTTAGTTTCCGTTTGAAAACGCTGTTGACTCAGTTCTTGGAAAATTGATTGGCTGTCGTGTCAATTGATGTAGATTTTAAAAGAGCTAGTTTTCTTTATGAATTCAACATTAGGTACCCATTTACCTACCTATGTATGAGTATGTTAGCTGGAGAGCTACCACCATTTTTTGAGTAGGCATTTGAGGCAAACTGAAAACTTGTCATACACCTCTGTTATATAAACCTAACAAGGAACTGTAGATCTGGCTAGAGATAAGCGGGGCTTTTTTTTTAATACCACTTTTTGTGTCCCCGAATAAAATGGTGCTAGCTTTTTGACCATGTGACATGAAAACCATTGAAAGTAAAAAAATAAAAACAGTTGAAACTGCGGCTTTACGCGAGAGCGTGTCATACTTTTTCATATCCTGGAGTGTTCCACATCCAACTCACGTGGATTCAAAACTGCGCGCGTCGATTTCGGGTCGGTATGCCCACAAATCGAGCGAAGTTGCAATATCGTCGACGGCATTGTCACATGCGAATGTATTTAAGATAATGTACGAGAGAGTAACGCATGCGTCGGATTCCGACCGCTATTTATAGAATAACCACGATTACCGCCGCGAATACTGATACACTTCACAATGTAACAGCTACCAAATTATCTGCCGCGGTCCTTGGATACCACTTTCATTGAATTTGGATGGAGAATAGATAAAAGATTAATCGTTTGCTTTTGTTCATCCCGTGGGATAGAAAACAGGGAGATATTGCTGATGGCTGATGGATGAAACTCAAGCTGTCCTTGAGCATTTCATTCGTCACTTAACACTTACCTACCGCCAGAATCAGGCAGTAAATACGAATGGTGACCACACACAAAATTACCTGCAATAAATATTTACCTTTCTGACGAAAATTTTCATTGGATTTGCGAACTATACGCATGTAAATTTCAAAATAAATCCGCCCAAGCAAAATGACCTTTCTTTTCCTACCCAAACATTGTCTGAAAGCTTGTAGACGCTTCGTAGACCAGGAACCTTCGAATATTCCGCGGTTCACTACAAAATCGAATTCAAGAGGAATATGATTGGCAGTTGTTAGGCGAAATTGTCAACACATTAAATTCACGTCTAGATCTCACAAGAACTGAGAAAATCGTGATTATTCGTGAATGCTGGATGAATTGATTTGACGAAAATTTCAAGGTTTGTAATGTGCTTGGTTATAATTGATTCGTGTCTGCAAGTTTGTGGGTAGGAGAGGCCTAGATAGGACTAGATCTAGATTGTTATATGTAATGAGAATAGCGTACGAGCTATTATATCATCGGCTTTATTGAGGGACCGTTAAACCATTAGCACATGATGTTTTATGAAATTTGTTGTTTCGCTTTATACAATTACTATCCACAAAAGCGCGCTGAGTATGCGATTTCGAGTATGAAGAGGACGCTCGTATCAAAGACGCGTCGTCGAACAAACCATTGTTCTTGAAAGCTATTATATCATAGTCATAACCTTGAAACTTTCACTGTAGCTCAATAAAACAACAGACTTATAAATATTGAACGACATACGGCGCTACAAACAAGCAGTTCGTAGAATCGTTTTATGGAATCTATTTATTTTGCTTCAATCTACGAACACGTTTGCAATAAACAAGGAAAGTTCTGGAAAATGCTGTTTCTAAGACTCTTGTGTAGTTGTCATAAGTGCTATATTCGCGTCACAGACGTTAAGTGCAATTCATAGTAACTTAAAGTGTTGAGATATGATTTATTACAAGTGCTAACAATGATAATAAATCTTTACGACTTAGCTAAGTCGCGAATTAAACTACAGGTAGGCAAATATTTTTTTCTTGTGATTGATATACACACTGATGACATATTCAATTTTATTTTTTTATTAATAGTCGAAACAGGAGGGCAGATCAAGCTAGCAAAGTTATCCTAAATATTCATCAATTCCTACTTAATTCAATTTAAAAAAAATATTATTTTTGTGAGATGGTATAAAAAAAAGACGATGATATAATAGACTCACTATAAATTAAATAAATCTTGTTATACATGACAATTTTAAAATAAAGCTTGTTTAAAAGTTCACATGCTCCCCGTAAATCACATGTTTAGACATGTGTCTCGCGTAGGTCTTTTCTAGATGCACGAGAATCATAACAAGATAAAGAACGGACGTAGTTAATTATCGGTAAACTTTTTAATTTGCTACCGAACAAACCTCAAATCAATTTCTCATAATTACAAAACGGGACAACATTAATGATATTCTTTAATGTCCGTGCCAAACCGATGTGTGATGTGTAAGTTTGAGTTTAATAAATAGGTATTGGATTCAAACATATTTCAGTGCAGAAACAGAAATACCTTTGCCAACGCCGGCCGCCGCTAAATTATAAACCACCTACTAAGATTCTTAATCAAAAATAATCTTAACGAACTCATCAAAAAGAGCATCATGTGATCGGGTTCAGCGGGCGCGACATTTTCATTCGAGCGTTGCCAACTTCGCGGCCTTATACAGCGTGATTTAATTTGTCCATATTTTTTTAAATAAACTTTATTAGGTGAGGTTTCTATTGTCAATAATGTCTTATTACAAGAGAGAGAAGGAAGATGTGACAATTAGAAGAGACAAAAAGAGAACAGTATGTTCCGCTGCGCTTACGCTCGTTATGGGTTTACGTCTTAGACTCTACATAATATACTACATTCAAGATATGTTATTATTTAAAACTGACATGTGTACTTTGCACACAAGATCTTTTTACTATATTTTTTTAATTCTCATCTATTTAAAATCTAGATACTCCAAAGATGTAACACCAAAAGTACCCTAAAGTGTCACCATTGATGGCGCTGTCGACGCGTGGGCATGGTAATAAAATGTCATGAGTGACGTCGAAGTGACGCGGCGGTTACTACGCGGGCGAGAAATTGGCGCGACAGATGGATAGTTTTAAATAAATAAATGAAGTCACAACAATGTCAATTGATTCAAAGCCTCCTGTCTTTTAAACAGATAAAGGGTTTATTGATTTCGCTAACTTTAATGTAAATAATAATGAATACAAATTTACCAATTTTTATCGTTTGATTATTAAGAGTATTACGATGTCATATTCCAGTCATCATAATTCACCATGTATAACATCATATTGTCACTCCGACGATGCCTGGGTGACGTCACATCGCGTCACGTTTGCGTAACGTAGCGTCTGTCTACGTATTTATTTAAAGCGGCCATCTTGTAAATAGCACATGCGTTGCATGTGTCAACGTATAAATAGAATCACACGAGTAGGTCACCTGTGAGGTAGGTACGTTTTTAAATCATTTGTTCGCAGAAATGACTGCTGTACAGGTAGTTCGAAAATAGAACATGCTGTAAGTGCCGTGTGTGTGAAAGGGATAGATAGTGTTTGCATTCTTCATTGTTTAATGGATTTTTGATGGTATCGTAGGTGGTTGGAGTCAATAGACGCGTTTGAAAAAACCACATATTACACTAATGACTTCGAACACGTCGCATTATTTAGCTGCAAATCGTTACTTATCCACTATCTTTTTAACTGAAAAAGTCCTAAGATACACCTTCGATTAGTAAATAATTAATTGATTTCGGAAGATTCTTAAGTCATCTAATGACCCTAAACCTTTACAACTATTAATTTTCTCTAACAATTACTATATTAAAGTCACATAAGCAATGATAGGTTAGCGGCATGAATGTTGGTCTCTCGAACATTAGTTCCTAAGTTAAAACCCGGCATTTCTAACTTTCTAAACGCACACGTATCAGAAACTTATAACCACATCTTTCGGTAAAGGAAAACATCGCGGGGACACCTGCATACCTGAGAGTTAATAAAGTATTGAAAGGTGTGAAGTCTATTAATCTGCACTTTGGCCAGCGTGGTGGACTATGGCCTGTGCCTCTTACACTGTGAGAGGAGACTCGAGCGCAGCTGTGTAACAGTTATGGGTTATGATGATGATGATAGTTATTTAATGGGTTATGGTCAAACCTATCGTCATAACTTGTCACAAAATAGTTGAATAGTCTCATTTCTGCTTGGTACTTAAGTCCTTTGGTTCCGAAGACAAGTACAACGCATTTTCATCAAAACAAGTATCATGTTGCGCGCCACTTCGCTTTCATTCGTGTTTGTTTTGTGTTTATTTGTGGAAGAATCTTCTTTCTCGGTCTTATACTTGTGAATGCCATCCTCAATGATTCATTAAGAACTCTCTTGGAATGGTGATTACGCGTCGTTTGGAGATGCAAAAAAAACCAAGATGTAACTGAAATATTCTTACATTCAATACCGTCTTACTGCTACATTAACTTCAACACAGTTCCTAGTAACGGTTGGTAAAGCCTCATTTTCATTCCTTTAATCCGCACTGAAGAACTATGATGAAGTATCCTCTAAACCTGCTCAGTAAGGAGTTCTTACTTATTAATGGGCTTTTAATGGTTACAGACTATTTTTTTGTCAATTCAAATGATTAGTTTGTCCTTTTCCTCTAGCTAAGGTTAAGATGTGTAAAATTATGCATTTTCGTTGTTACTTGTGTACAAAATTAAAGTGCTTGTATTATATCCTACAGAAAATGCAGCAGCAGTGGCAACGAAGCCTAAGAGACGAGCACACCTGTTGAAGCGGAAGGCTCTCACCACTGGCTTCTTCGACCAAAGTCGCACCAAGGATGACAAGGAAAAAGGTAACCTTAGTAACCTTACCCTTCAGTTACCAATTGCCTTTCTACTTCATAAATAATCTATATCTTAATATAGAACAACTTTGGACACTACTTCTTAGGAGTAATGCAGACTATCTAAGATTTGGTATCGTTAAAGTTTATATAGAGAAGGTGTAGACGCAAGACACACGCGTGAGGCGAAATACATTGTTGAGAGACTGTGCATATTGACATCTGCCAACAAGGGTTATCGAACGAGTATATAGTGTATAGTTTGATATAATGTGTTATCATAGAACAAGGAATGTATCTGTATACAGTTTCATACTGTATACATACAGTTTCTCCCGTGAGTGTCTAATTTTGATCACAGAGTGGGTTTTCTTGTCATAAAGATAACTATAGCCGTAGAGGTCTACGCCTATCCCATGAGCCTACGCCGTAGCAGCGTTCGTAGAGGGTCTACTACACTGTCTTGTGAATCATAAAGTTATTTAAATAAAATATAATCAACATCAATGTCTGAAATTAACTGGTCCATCCTCATACATTGCTACAATTCAGTGTTTGTTATGATCTGATATTATAATCATAATAATACATATTAGTCATTTACAATTAAGCAATAGCATAGCGAGGGGAGGGGCAATAAAATGGAAAACACATACATACATTTGATAAAATAAATTGACTAAATGTTTCTAGTCAAGTCTATATTGTCAGCGAGTAAGAATATAGATACTGTAAAGTTGGACAGGTACAGTGGCGCAGCTGCCAATATTTGTCGAGATCCGGTGTCGGGTTCGAATCTGGCGCGATGGAAATTTCTGTAAGTCGATCGGTATGAGGAACTCAAAAAATATTTGTTTATTTACGTAATCCAACCGTTGAATCATACTTAATAAAAATGTTGATTGACTGACAGACACGCTACAACCTAAACGGATAGACCTAGAAGCATGAAACTTGGTACAGAGGTTTTATCTAGAGTGTAGGGGAGCACTAAGAACGGATTTTTGGAAATTCTCACTTTAAGGGGGGGAAATGGGGGATGAAAGTTTGTATGAAAATTAAAAAAAAAATTAAAGCAAGCAGTTTGCAAATAAGTATTTAGGTTTTCGATACTAAGCTAAGAAGTGCGGATTTTTAAAATTTTACAAAATTAACCCATAAGGGGGTGCAATAAGGGATGAAAGTTTGTATGAAAATTAACCAAATTTTAAAGCTAGCAATTTTCAAATTCGTGTTTGGGTGTATGGTTGAAAAGGATGAAGAACCTTATTCAACGATTTTTTTAAATCAACCATTAAGGGGGTAAATATCACCGCAAAATTATAATTTCCGCAAGCAAAGCTGCGGGCAACAGCTCGTAAGTAAATAAGAAAATAATTATGTAGTCTGTGATGCAACACACATAATTTATCCAAAGGATTAAGACGTATGTAGTTTGTGTTTTTATGAACAAGTAAATATCTAAAAATAGTGATACATAAATTAATTAGACTATCAATTGAGGAATGAACGGTATGTAGCAAAAAATTACATGTTTAAAAAATACTAAGTCGGGATTACCTGAGGATTTTGACAAAATTATTTCATAATTTGAAAGGCCGTAAAGTAATGTGGGACCAGGGATGGGTTATTTGCCGCCTCGTCTCTTGACACCACTTCTTAGTAGTAGTATCGAACTCGTATTTACATCTAACGACTACTGGCCAACATTCTATTGTTGCGTTGGTCGTTGCGATGTCGTGTCACTAAAGATTAGAATGTCAGTGATGTTAAACATTTTTATGATGTCGTATAACAATTATATAAATTAACAATCACAAATCCACAAACCCAAAAAAATAATACACGCACCAAAACCTGCTACTCGCTCGCCCTATACTACTGAGCAGTGGGCTTCATATGGTCGAACTGCCGTGTATTAACGTTCATCACTTTTTGGCTGGATGGCTCCGTCTATTCTTTTTTATGGGTCTGTGCACAAATCACACAAAAATCTCAGACGCGTTGCTACTACAAGTTATGCGGTGATTAGTTGACATTAACGCGACGATAGTGAAATAGTGATGTGAGATCAAACGCTCGCAGATTCCTCTCTTAAGCCGCGGATTGGTTTCGCTTGAAAGATCGCAGGCGCCATGAATCACCCGTTATAAAATTCTTTCTAAATTACGACCGCAGTAAACAGATGGTAAATCACTATGATGTATTCATTAGTCCGCCATTGTCTGCCTTGTGTTTGTTTTATTGCCTTTAAATGTTATCTAGCGGCGCCGCTCGCCCCTCGCCGCTGCGGTTTGCGGCTGCGGCTTGCAGCTGCGGCTGTCGTCATGCAGCTACCTTGCTGTTAGTGAAGCGAATTGGTTTATTTCGATTAGTTTGAGAACCCGAATAAAGTTGTAGTAGTTATTGTAAAATGACAGTCATTAAGCTACGTCGGAGGCCCGTGAGCACCATAAAAAAACCTCCGCCATTCCGCACTGGAGCAGCGTGGCGGAGTATCCTCTAGGCCTCCTCAGTAATAAGGAGAGACCCGTACTCTTTACTATATTCATTTTAAATGTTAGTTGGTGAATTAGTATGTAGTACAAAATTACTGAACAAAGTTGTAGAGAACGATGTAGGAAATGTTAATAGCAGCACGGCGCGTTAGTCTCACCGGTAATGTGTTAGCTCAACAGTAAACACTAGGTTATTAACGAGAAATGTATTTTATTGTTCGTTAAACTTGCTTTGTCTTCCTTTTCTTCGTATGGTTTTCCTCATTGCTGAGAATCAAGTTTTCCTATTCTTGGAATCTTCTTTCCACATTTTTCACTTTCCACATTCACTAACTTCAATTAAATCAGGTGAGTGAAGGAAAGGGTTAACCTATCCTTACCTGGGGTTGACAATCGAGTTTCCCTGGCGGAGTTTTTAAAAAGCGTTCGAGGATTGCTGTTATATTTAAGGATCGCGACATCCTAGCCATTCTTTCGTAGTCTAAAATTGCATTGACTCAATCTAAGTTTTAGCAGAGACGGAGAGTTATGTGAAAATGAATTTTATAGAACGATTTTTTTTTTACAATTTCTGTAGTTTTGTCCAAATGTCTGGGGTTTTTGAAGGTGTTTTCCGAGATCGGCAATCTATGTGTTGGTAGCCCTACCTGTACGGTGTGTTTGCCGTTCTGTTCCGATTTTTTTCCACTTTGATCCAGTTAACAGGCAATAACAGATGTCGACACTGACTCACGCTGGATAGAACAGATTCGGACTATCTTAACGTTGCTTATCTGATTTAAATCTTTGAAAACTCTTAAAACCTTTAGTACATGGTTAAAATCCTGAAATTATTAAAACTGATAGTGTTCAGGTTTCAATAATACGAACTTTAATTACTAGTGGCCCTTCTTTTTTTATTTCTTGTTTTCTGTTTTGGTCGTCAACACGTTCATGGTGCCTTAAAACGACATTAGGTATACTGTTTTAAGTGTTCTCGTTATACCTGAAACCAATTGCCAACTCATGAAATCAACATTGAATTTTGAAATGTAATATAGTTTTGTCTCAATTTGACCACCCAGCTAGAGTCGTTGACCATCTGCGCTGGCCACGGGTGGCAACGATGCTGACTAACAGCCAGGAATTCGTAGTGGAAAATATGAACATTTAAAATAGTGTAGGCGCCATGAACGGGGCGTACACAAACGAGTAAAAATAGCGGCTTCACTTTGTTAGTATGTGAAGATTGTCTGTCATCGCGGCCGATATATTGCTCTATGGTCAAGTAAACACTTGGGGAAGAGCGTGCTACCATTTTTAAGAGACCGCTCGTGCAGTATTCGCGGTTTTGAAGCTACTATGGAAGCGATAGGTCAGAGAAACTCGTATACAGGCGGAGAAGTAGCTATTCTATGACAAGATCATACTAAAATTTTAATGAAATATTGTTTAGAAGTTGACATACAACTTGTATACAAGCGGAGGAAAGTCAATGCGTTTTACTGCCTAGGACTATCACCATTCTCCATTAAGTGGGATCTATAAGTGCTAACTTATAGAATGTTAAAAAATATAATGTTATGGTATTCGTACATCAAATAATATAGGTGTTTAAAGATTTGAAACTGTTGAAGCGTAGCAAACCACGTATAAAATCGATGTTCTGTTGTTTCGATTATTCTGTAGACCACCACTTTCTTTCGTGTAGAAAATAAAATTGTGCTCATTCGCTAATATTTTGACTGGTCATTGAATGGAATAAGTTTGTACGTATATCAGATTGACCGAGTTTACTTAAAAACAATAACAATGTATTTCAGGTTAGCTCGGTTCTCGGCCCTCGTGGCCTTACTGTGAACAACAGACGTGTTTGTAGATACTTTTGTTTCACTTTCAAGGAAGTTTTTAAACCACCTTTAATTTGTAAACAGTTTTTATTTAATTAATAATTAACCCCTTCGTGGTTTGCCTTTTCACACAGAATTTAAGAAACTTTTAGTACTACAAATCAACATTTCTTTATCTGCGATCTGCCTTTCGTCTTACCATGTTTACTCAATATACAAAAGATTAAAGATATTTTAATACGTTATTAAAATAGCTTTTGAAATAAGAATAAAGAATGAAAAGATAAACATTTTATAGTAGGCATATATCCATTACATGCAAATCCGGAGTGAAGTAAATTTTGCCGCAAATGTGTACGATTTAATTGACGAACTAATAGGCGTTCGTGGGTCATACTTTGATTATAACTTAGTGTCTCCTCTGACCAGTGTATCACAGGAGCGTAGAAGCAAAAAGGCCTTAGTTACAGACACATTGCCCAGAACCGAAATGCATTGTTACCAATGTACTAACATGTCGTCTCACCTTGACGTGTATTTTGCTATCATTTGTCAAACGCGGCACGACATGAGTAGGATCTCAGACCTTGTTTTCTGATTGTTTATACCACTTTGATATAACTTTATATAATACTACTGTTTATTTTGAATCGCGGCCAATTTTCCTTAATACTTCGAAATCGAGCATTTTTGCATTATTTTTCCTTATCGCCAAAATACGAATGGGATTTGGGTCAGGCGACGTCAATGCTTGGTAGTTACCTGCCTCCATACGCCCTTGCACCAATTTTATTGGAAAACAACCAAAATAATAGGCAACGTAGCGCGTAAACATTTCGTAGTGGACTTTGTGACCTGACGTCAAACTGAGAAATTTTTGCTCAAATTTCTGCGACATACCTCCGGGTATAAATATTGATCTTAATGTGCGTTTGTAAAAAAGAAAAGAATAAAACTTTTCATTTCAAAAGAAGATTGACAAGTGTATTAGTGTGGGTTGTTAAATATTTGCATGTTTCTAATAGTGAACTTTGGTAGTAACTTCCAGGGAAGAAAGAACTACAGATACATTCCTTGCTCTGTGGTAACTACAAAGTGCTTTGTCAAATATTGTAGGTTAACATTGAAGGCTATTAATCTTTTCAAACTTTTTTAAGTAATTCGTGAATCAAAATACTGTAGTATTTTTAAATACTTACACATTTCTATTATACTGCAAACACTTACACGATAATTGTCTCTTCTCCAAAATTCCCCTCGTTCTTTCGATGTGACGAAACATCAAATTTGAACTTTGTGCGGTAACCAATAAGATATAATCTCGGTACTCCCCGTATTTTGATCATGTCTCCCATACCGCGCGGTCATACCGTTTGACAACACTGATCCCTCTTGACGTGATTTAATTTCTGGAACGTCTACTGCGATCTCGTATAGTTTATTACACAATTTATTATTGAGTTAATTATTTCTCTAGTCACAATAATGTGGAATCGTATATCTGAAGTACTGGATTGTAATACTGTGCCATTATTTATTGGAGTTTCCACGAAGGGTCGAACAGGGTTGGTAACTCATTGAAGCATATCAAAACTTAATTATCAATCTCATTGATTGGAGTCTAAATAACGTTCCCAATATTCCTTACTAATACCACAGCTATTATAACGATCACAGGCGGGACCGACGTCGGATTATCGTACCTTCCAGGGCCCGAAAACGCGAAATAAAGTTTGCTTCAAACGGTCACCAGTTGAAAGCTAGTTGTTTTTTTTTCCAATTTTTATGTAGGTAACTAAAGTTTATGAGTACCAACGTCACCTACCCTCAGAATAAATAATTTAATATGGCAGAAAAGTAACTTTATTATTTTTCTTTTTTTTTACTATCTGACATTATGTCACCGAGTACGGTTTGCCAAGAAATGTACCGGGAAACGTTATCATCGTTATATTTTTCCCTACCACGCTTCTTTGTACCGAAGACTGCGTCTATAATATTTTTTGGTCTATGCACTTACCGTCTCGTGGATCATCTATTCGTTAATTCCATAAATATGTTTGCAGAGTTAAAGTGAGAGTAAAGCAAAGTTAATGTTTTCCAGAGTCTGGAACTGGCAGTGTGTTTGGAGTGCCGCTGTCTCAGTGCGTGGAGGCTGAGAGGGCGCTCCGGAGACAACAGCATGGAGGCTCCAGGGCTTCGCTGGCGTCCCTGGGGGCCTTAGATAAAGGAGATGATGTGAGTACACTTTATGATACTGACACTTTATGATACTAGGATGTGAAAAGTGAAAGAAGGCAATTAAATTAAAGGAGAAATTGCGACTTATTCAAGGAGATTAAGATAAATTAATAGTAATTAATAATAATAATAAACATGATCGATAAA
>LGAG01000457.1:542385-565934 GCA_001278395.1 Lerema accius
AGTGGGTCCTGTAAACAGATATAGATTTACAATTTATACTTTGTGCTTCCGTTATAATGACAAGGTTTGCGAAACAGCAGATAGTAGCGTAATTCCCAATAGACTATTACTTCAGACCAAAAAACATTATAGACTCTACCTACAAAATAGAAAAGCGTAAGTAGTCGGAAAAAACATAACGTAATGTATGATCAATTAAAATTTTTCCCGATAAATACTTCGGCCAGTGTCTCAGCAGGCTGTGACGTATGTCAAGTTGTAAAAAAAAAGAAAAAAGTTGACTACATTTTTTTGTTCTGAAGACTGAGTCTATATACTTTTTGGTCTCAGTCTATTAGCTATATTTTTTTAATGCATTTGTTTCTTTAATGAAATCTTATGGTTCTTTTTAGGATCGTTTAGGTTTAAAAGCTCTAGAATTTACGGTCTAAACTGCACTTAGTCTTCTAAGTTTATCTATGAACTTGTTAGTCAATTATCATAGATTTTTTGCTATTCTATATTAATGAAATCGTATTAATTTAATATGTTACTTTATTTAATACTAAATAATTACTTACCAGTTTTATGAATTTATACTTGATTTGTACCTTGTATTTTTGTATATCGACTGTTAAATGGACTATTAAAAGGAGTGCTAATAATGATGATAATAAAAGAAATATTTTAACAAAGTGTTTTATTAAGTTTTAAATTTTGCTCACGGGCAGGGGCCTACCGTGCCGGGGGATGGTGGCCATTGCCGCCATTGGTGAACGGTGGTTCGGTGGTCGTCTGTCTCGCTCTAGCACCCGTCGTCCATCACGCTCCGCCGCACGAGCTTAGCTTCTCCGTCTCGTCTCGATGTTATTCGAGTGTCGTTTCGTTTTGTTCTCGCAATGGGGACCGGCGAGCCGGTGACACGGCTCTAGCCGCCATTCGCGAGGCGGCTTCGCCCCGTTGTGACGTGTTTTCGCGCTCGAACGAAAACCGACAGCCGAAAAGTTTCACAACTTTTCTCTATACCGGCCCTTACTTACAAAAACTTTACGCTGACAGTGCGGTGCGTTCTAGTGATCGAATCGTAAAGTGTTGTGAAGTGCTATGGTTTTTGCTATCGCTATTTACCGTTTCAGTTGAACGTTACTGTTTCGTTCCACAAAAAGCGCGTAATAAGTCGCGCACGGCGAGAGAGGGCCGTATATGGTAAAGTTGATTCTTTAGTCTGGCCTACCGGTGAAAGTAGACCTTTGTTAAGTTCATAAGGACACGGGCGAGTCGCAACTAGCTCGAAACGAAGCGTTTCGCGTGCGGTTGCGGGAAGGTGAGTGGCATTTCGGTTGGATTACCTACTTAGTTACTCTTTAAACTACAGTTATCTTCACAGCGGGCTGATTTTGTATTATTGCTTCCGAAATACAACTTCTTACGCTCTAAAAGTCCCGTTGATTATGATCTGCTTCATACAGATGCGCTGTTAACAGCTACTGTTTATTATGCACACATTGGTCATACATGACTGTGCTGCAGATATCAAGTAGCTAGTTACTAAGTTTAGTTGCCACCTTTAACATAGCGTAATTATTTAGCAAATTATGGTCTATAATTCCTGGTCATTTATGTAAGTAACTCAACCAATAAATAGTTCCTCGATCAGACTAAGTGTACAATCAAGTGTAATTGCAATAAAAACAAGTTTTGTAAATGGAATCAACAATTATAGGTATTATGTAATCGGTCCCTTATCGTATTTGCTAATCGACTATTCGTTCTAAAATCGATTTTCATTAACGTTTGCACCCATTCTGGCCGGCCTGAACATTTTGTACGACGGTGCCATTCATACTATGCATCAGCGACTGTAGGTCAGTGCCCTATACCTGTTGACTCGTTGTTCCTTGTCAAGCCGGTTCTCCCGCCTACAGACCAACTGAAAAAATATGTCAGGTTTCGACTCACATTAACTAATACATGGTTTGTTTCTAAACATTGAGAGAACATGCGCCGAGCGTGCTTGTATGCAGATTGATAAGTCGGACGTTCAATGTCGAGTTTGAAGTCCGTTATCTTTATAATTAAGTAGTTTACACTGCAATATTTGTACGCCCGTATCAAGTGCTCTTCTCGATATTTATAAGTTTGTAAATTTCCTACGTTAAGATCGAGAGTTTAAAGGTGAATTGAATGAAATTCCAATTTCAAGAGAAATTGTTTTTATCACACAAAACAACTTAAATGACTTTAACAAAACTTTTACCTTAAATGAGATAGGTAAATACGTTACGGGTTCAACAATCGCGAGATATGAAATCTTAATTTAGTTTTAATGTTTATTTTAATAGACCATAGACAATAACGACCAAGTCGTTACGGAATAATGCTTATTTCCATTCTACTTTCGAACTCATCGCGCCGGCTGCCTTGTAGCATTTCAAAATAATGTTACTTCACTGCTCAAATTTTTCAATGCCAGACTTAATTTTATTTGATGAACTCTCTCGGAGAAGTTTATTTTCGACGTAACTTGGGGTTCTTAGGATTTCGAGGGTCTAAAAACTTTGTCGATAGACAAACAAACGAAATTCTGTTAGTTTAAGCCACCTGCGAGGCATTTTAAATCGAGGGTGAAGGGTAAACGAACACGTGTTTTATCCTGCGCACAGAAGAAAAATGTTTTTACGCTTAACAGTTGTTTGTTTCCGTTAGTGCGTGTGAACACGGCTACTTTATACCACAATACTGTTTTAGAATCTGGAAACAATTGTGTTTTGAAATTTCCTCCCAATATTAAACACAAACATCCTAGGCAAGCTTTACAAAGGAGGTAGCTTTAAGAAGCCGTTTATTGCTGAAAGGGCATAAGATTAATTACTGAGGAACGCCCTTAAGTTGGGACCATGAGTTTCCAACATCGTACCTATATAATCCTGGAAACTTTTCATTAGCACGGGTTGGCTTGCCGCGAAATAAGTTCTAGAGGGTGTAAATTGACCAAAACTGCAAATAGTTGCTCGAAGATTCAAGATCCAAAACAGCAATTTAAAATACTGCATTAAAAAATTTGCAGTCTTTCTTTTATTCTCTGACCATGTAGGTAAACTTTTGACAACTACACGTTATGATGGACATTAATTACTAACCGTTTACCTATGAACGTTTTACAACGAGGTGTTACTTACTAATGGTAGCTCACCAAACGCACGGTACAGAGGTGTTACCACTAACTGACCACCTCGTATCAAATAGTAACAGTTACGGCTCGTTGGGCAATGCGAACTAATTTAACACAAACATGCCAGTTCGCCTCATAGAACTATTAACAGACAAATGATCAATTAAGTATAACAACCTGTCAATGAACCTCAAACTCGCTTTCCAGCGCAGAAAGCAAATATATCAGATAACAACATTCACTTTGTTGTAATAAGCGTAATATGATACACGCGAAAGTTTGTATGTATGTTTGTAGTTTGTACTATTTAACAAACTGATATAAAGGTACGTATTTATATTGTGCGTTTAGTAGATTTCATATTATAGCAGGTCGCCTTGATTCGAAGTTGATGACCTTTCGTCATCTGTGAAAATTTATTACGTTGTAACATTTCGCGAATATCATTCTACATTATTTCTGAATCGCGAATGACTTACAACAGTACTGCAGTATGTAATCGCCACCTAGTAGAGCGCAATAATAACGTGTGTATGAACTTAGATGACCCCTGAGAAAGCAGAGCTCATTGCTGATAGTGTAATTTACACGCAAACAACTGATAAAGTGCTGCCTGACTACATTCAATAAGTGGTTGCAAGTTGAAATAAAGACCAGTGTAGATCCATCAACAGTACAATAAATGTGAAAGTAACTGTCTCTTTGTTACCTTTTTACACCTAAAATACTGAACCGATTTAGCTGAAACTTCGCGAACAGATAGATCTAATCTACTGGAATGACTTAGGGTATATTTCATCCCGTTTGTACAGTCCCTTAGGATGAGTAGGACATTTATTTTCAGTAATATTGTTAGGCAATATGGGTCATTCCGAAAAAAAAACCTATTGGTTACAAAAACAAAGTCACGGGCAACTAATCGTATTAGACGATTCGTTTAACCCGTTTAATTATGACTGGTGTGTTTTACAGCATAATTGCTTGAAATAGCACAGAGTGCCGTGACGTATGTTTTTTAAACATTGCTCGGATTTTATCGAGTACGGCACGCATGCGGCGATAACTAGCTCATGTTATGTCAATGTCATTGGTCTTATAAGCTATTTGTTGCCAGTTTCAGCTTGAGACTAAGTTATCAGATAATTCAGAAGCTATCTCAGCTAATTCAGAATTCTATCGGGCGTCCAGGTTTAACATGAGTTGAAAGCCGATTTGAAAGATTGCTTAAGACTTCACGTAAGTGAGCGCTTAAATGGCTTTTAAGAACTATTTTAGTTTGAAAGCTTATCTTATCATTCCTTAAGTACTCATTGTAAACAAAACGGTTCAAAATATCAGGTTTTAGCTGCTAATGCGAAATTTTAACGGAACTACTAGGTCGCCTAACTAAACGTTAATAATATAATTAACATAAATTACATGATTACAAGGTATCTGATCTTACGGCAATTCCCAATGTCTTAATACGCAGACTTCCTTATCAATAACTTGACTCATTACTTATTGATTATAACTCGGTAAAACTAACGTGTTGGTTATTTACGTCAATTCCATCAAGAGTAATAAGTCCTTTGTCAATTTACGCCAGTCCTTTACGAGAGTAATAAAGACATTTCAGGATCAGACGCAATATAGCCGGATCTTTCGTATCCCGGTTATTTTGATCCCACGACGACGACAACTCGGACAAGATACTACGTTTTATTTAAAGAGCAGGATGCGGGTAGTTTCGTAATCCGATATCGTGGATGTTCCGTGAAAGTGGATTTCTGTCATAGATGCACTTTTGGTTTTTCTGTAACTTGTACTGTTGTGGTTAGAACTTTTTTAATTGAAATAGTCAAACAGCAGACGAGTCAAAGGGTAAGTGACAAAGGTGCTATTCAAGTAGGAAATGGGTAATTTAAGTAGCTACTATTCTTGTTAGTTGACTAATTTCTACTAACAATCATTGTGTTTTTATCCAACGGTACTAATTAAATTTCTCCATGTAAGTCTCACCGTAACCATAATCCATGTAATTGGAACGAAATATCGGTGGAAAATACATAAATTGCAAGTGCTGGTTATAGTTTAGACAAATTAACCAAGTTTTGAAAAGTAAAGTAGCCTGTTTTATAATTAGTCAATAAGTTAGAGAATCCACTCGGCTTTTTGATTCAACCATAGACAAGCAAGAAAAGCTTAAACCACACCTAATTTTATTTAAATGTGGCCATAAAATCACCTTTTCATTAGTAAATGGATTGAATGGTACTTACTGTAGCTCGTTTTATGAAAAAGTTGACGAGTGAGGAAACAACAGGTGGTCGTGTGCTCTACGGCGATATGTTCCCAGTGACAAGAACAATGAAATGTCTACCGCGACGTCATCACTGTGGCATTCAGCGTAAAACAGAGTAAATATGACAATGTTTGATGAACAGCTTGAAGCAATAACAAGCAAGGCAGATACAAATGAAGGTATCTGTGGAACTATTTGCCAAAAAGTGACCGATTTCAAAACATTGCATACGAAAGTTTGATTAAAGATTTTATCCGACTGTGCCAAAAAGGGTATGTTTTTCGAGTGTATGTATATTGTATGTATGTATGTCCATATCCTTGGCACTGTCATTAGATCCGTCTCTTACTAAGTGCACTAATAAGCATAAATTCAGATAACAAAATGGTTTACCGATTCCTTCTTGGTCGATGATTTGATTATAAACACTGATATTATATTATTATACGCTAATGTTATAGGAGACAGTTCTAAGCAAAATAATCAATTTAATTAATCATCAGTGACTCCTTTGTCGGTGTATTAAAATATTATAACAAAAAAGTAGACATCACATTATACGAGGCAGGAAAGTCCAACCATTTCCTTTGATTTCCTTTACTTTTTGATCATACGGACGGACCTTTTTCATTAGCTTTCTTTGTGGGGTCTTAAAGGCAAAGTAATCTTTGAGGGACTACCTTTTTGGATACGTTATTAAAGCCGACATTTGCTAATAAACGGTCGGTATGCCAATATAAAATGTATCCCATTGTGATTGTGAAACTCTTTGACTGCGATTGTTCTTCTGTTATTGCGCAATCTTGAAGCTTAGGAATAGGCATTTGAATTTCTAGAACAGAATAAGGCTAGTCTAGTGCGTCTAAGCAGTCTTATGCAACTTAGTGCGTGCTTGTGCAACAATGCATAGCATACACTTTATTGAAACAAAGGTCTTTTGAAACCCAGCTCTGCGTGGGCGCACATCTGCTTTTAGGGTTGTCCTATCAATTTTAAGAAAAAAAAACTGGTTAATTAATTGTTGAAGTTTTTCTTAACAAATAAGGTTAAACCAAGTCTATCGATTCTGATACCGCGCTTTTACGTAAGGTCACGATACCATATTAGATTGTAATAAACATTTTATTGTGCATATGTAATGATACTGTGATATACTTGTTATATCAACGTTATATTGATGTATTTAATTTCTTAACTGTTTTCATGTAATGTATACTAAGATGTGTAGGGCACGACAAGGTGGGATTATGAGATGCCTAAGTGGTTTTTATATTGCGGTTGGCAGCCCTGCCTGTCTCCATCGTGGGGTGATCCGAGATGGAGGTATTGGGGCAGAACGGCATGGAAATTTTATCATCAGGAAGTGAAAACGTTATTTCACCGCCTATAAAAGGCGTGTAGGTATATAAATTAAGTGATGACTTGTGAGATTGGAATTTTAATCTTATACTTAACTAGACGACGCCCACGGCTTCGCACGCGGAAGAGTAGTTAAAAAATATATTGCATTTATCCCTAGGGAACCTATAATCAGGATACAATCTAGTATCCTATCAAAGTATATTATGGAAACTCAACAATTTAATTCTTTAAAGAATTTGACGTATTATTTGTTATTTTACAGAAAATATCTCAGGTATACGAATAGGAATGGTGAACGGCATAACATGGCTATCGTGATAGTGGGATTTCTAATGCATTTTTCGAGTTATTCCGAGTTCGTAGCTACTCTAATAAGAACCACGATATAATGCCATACGTTTTAAAACGTTTTACACTAAATCAAAGCTTTAAGGTTTTCTTCGCATCTTTATTTAGTACCTATTTAAATCCACAATAATTTGCCAGCGTAGTCAACAACAGCGCATATTTTTAATATTGAATGGTAGAGCAATAGAGAAATGTACAAAAAATGTAAAGAAATGAAAGTGAAGTATTGAGGTCTCCCCGATTAAACATTTTTAGCGGACGGAAGTACGCCACGGGCAGCCAGTGATATATTAGTAGGGTTACCATCACTAAAATAGCCAACGCCGGATAAAAAATTGCAAGCTCCAGATATTTGGGCAAAACCATAGTTTTACCCCGGACGTTAACAGAAAAAATGCAATGAAAACTATTTAAGGGTCCCGTTGTAAATTGGGATATGTTACAGTTGGACAATTTAGAATATACATAATTTCGCTGTGTCTGTCTGTCTAACCAAGATTTGCCCAGAGACCCTTAGGATCCATAATTTTTACCCATATTTGCTTTTTTTAATGACAAAACATTATGAATGTTATTGCATTTCCTAGACACAAAAGTCTGTCCGTATCTTACACGGATGCTTTTCAAAAATGCCATCCGGACATCCCCCGGACGCCAATACTAGGACCAATCCGGGCAAACCAAGAAATATGGCAGCCCTATACTTTAGTATTCGATAGGTTCCACCAAGTGCTTGTATAAACAAGATAAAACGTCGGCGACCTCGTTCAATGTCTCGCCAACAATGGAAGAAGTTTAGTGGGTAATCATAGTATAGTTGAATGAATTAATTTGTGATCGGCATCTGTTTTTAATCTATATCTTTTAGAGCAGCATTCCAATATTAATAGCAAAGGATTAACATAAATACTGCGGCGTTGGGAGTCTTCCTTTCGGCCCTACATTTTAGAAAAGTCCACGCATTTCAAGTGTTGCATATTTATTTATTATCACTTATTTCAGCAAAAGATGTGTTAGGAAACCAACATACGTGAGAATTCTGCAATATTACGCACGTTTTTATAAGTTTATGAAATCCTGAGAAATTTGCGTAGACACCATGAGGATCATAAATACGTGTCCTACAGTACACTTTCAACTAACTAATTACTTTCAACACTTTTCTAACTTCTAATAGAAACTAGCGGCCTCTTAACAAATAATATTAACAGAACTATTGATTAATAGGTTACCGTCAGCAAATAATTAATTAATTCAGTTTTAATTTACCATTTTATATCATTAGCATTTTAGTAGATATCATTTATTTTAGTATTTAACGGTATATTTCGTCTATTCATAATGAACAGTTAATCAATCTATTTAATGAATTCAAGAATTTATCATTAGTGAAAATGAAGAGGTTTAGACAAATTATCGCGAATTATGTTGTAGTTGATTGATAATGTTAATTTGAAATTGTAATTGAAAGATTATATTACTCCAGGATTTCTTATTAAATTGATGAAGAATACTAATCTTTTAGCATCAAGCTAGGAAATTTTGTTTTGTTTTCTAATGAAAACATCTTGATAAATTTTAGTTCTATTTTTATCCACCACTCAATCGTGCGCTGCTTTCTATCAAATCATTACGGTTATGTTACTGGAGTAAATGTTCTTATGAGTGTCTGTATAATATGATACTCATTACTTACCGATATATAAGCGGTATGTAACTTACGTGTGTATCAAACAGAAACCCTATAATTAGCATTTTGACTGAGGAATGCGCATTTGTTTGGTTTCGTCTGATAATCCTGGCATGACTAATGACTCGAAAATTAACTACATGTACACCTATCTATTGCTGGCTTTGTTTCGATTCTGAGAACGACTGATTTATTCTAAGCTAATTATCGGCTTAACCGTTCCCTAAATCGTGTTTTATTAGTTGTTCTGTGTTTCTTTTATTTGTTTTATAGCTGTCGATTACGTTCAATAAAAACAATAGTTAGATTTTTAATTAATTCTTATTAGTCTGATAGCTTACGTTTAAAATTTATTACCTGCTTCAGAATTTAATGTGACTTCAATTAGCGAAGTAAAAAATGTAATATAACAATTTTTTGTTATCATATTTCATTATAATGGGAACTATGGTGGTTGTAGTCATTGTCGTCATGACTACGACATAGATTAACGGCTAATTTAACGAGTTATATATTTGCTGACAATTTCATGTGATTAGTATCTGTGGCAAAAACATGGCACGGTTGATCGCAGAGCCGGCTGGCGACTTTCTGAGGAAGAATTCAAACGTAACATGAAATAGACATCGTGATCGCACTGTTGTGGAATTCTATTATCTGTTACATCTCGGATAGATAAGAGATGCTTCCAAGTTACTCACTATTGAGTTACCTATCACTCTCCTAGGATCAACTGTGAGATTGCAGTGCCACCATCTCCTGCCGCCTAAGGACTGCGACAAACCTTGAAAGGGAATGTAATAGAAAATATGAAACATGGTAAGATTATAGTCCTATTTCTCTTTAAAGGTTAACATCAGGTGCCAAACTATTTTCAACCAGACATTTACTATCAATACTTTTACCCAATTTTCTTTACAATTTTCGCAGATGAAACCAAAACATGAAATAAATAAGCCATTTCGTTACCAGGGCATCAGGCCGGATCAGAGGGTAATGATATTTCCGATGTTATTTTCCGCAGGTCTGAAGGAGGATGCGATTTTACACGCTACTAGAGCCAGTGCTTTATCAATTTAGAATATCTAAAGGATACCAAATCTTTCCGTCTGGTTTTCGTTCTCAATAATTTACGACGGAGATGAACTTGGCTTTTGTTTGGCTCCATAATTTACATATCTATTATTTCACGGGGAAATTGAGTAAGGATTCCTTGGGCTTTATAATTTTGTCATTAAATATGGATGCACGTAACAGTACAGCACCTACCTAGCAAGCTAATACTATTATCTTAATACTAGGTAGGTACTTTTAAGTGTGTTAATATCTATCTATACGCGTGCGACTAAATTATGCTACGCTTAACAATTCTCATTAATTACGTAGTTCAGCAAATATCTGACGTAGCATTTAATAAATAGTCTCGTAGGTAACAGCATTAGTGCAAGTGGGATGCAATTGCAAGCTCTCCAATAACTTTATATTGAAAAAGTTTCTCCTCGAAACACGCCAAGTTTATACATTTTCAAATTTTGCTTTGATATTATTCTATGACAACTTGGCTGTTTGCCTTCTTCCTATTTACTGTATTTCCTCATTACTGAGGAAGTCTATTGCATACTGCTCCACCACCACGCTGCGCTACCACGCTGCTCCAGTGATGAAATTAGATAATTATGTAAATCAAGAAAATAGGCTAACTTTTTTGACTAAAACTTTTTGTATGAAAAATTATAAGACGCCTGAAATAAATGAGTATCAAGGATTACCGAAGCCATGCGAAAGCGGAAAACATTTACCTACCACTGATTATGAATATTTTCTTTCATTGCTCTTTGCAAGGCACGACTGTAAGCTTTCAACAAACTGTACGATATTGTACACGGTATTTCTGCAAAATGCCGAGTAAAAGTTGAATGCGGTGCCCTGGCGAGGTATTGTTGACGTGAAATCACCACAACTCGTTAATCTTCTTGTAAATATAGCATTCTCGAAGAATGACGTCGTAACCGCCATTTAGTTGAATCGAATACCGTCACGTTGCACTTACTAGTGATTCTAGAAATTAGTTGTTTTAAATCAACTAAAGGTTTTAAAGCTGTTTAAGCTGTTTTCCATTCAAGGCATGTATTGTCACTGAGAAGGAATAATAAACAATAGAATATACTTGAACTTCTTTTGATAATTACGTACTCTCCATGACTCGATCCATCTATTATCACTCTATTATTAATTTGTTCATTCATTAATTCATTATTATTAATACATTAATTAAAAGTTTGAGGATTTCATTTACTCCTAATATTTAGCGATCAGATCTTTTATTTATTTATTTAACATTTATGCACACCGGAAAGAAAATACAGAGACAGTTTACAAAGATAATTATGTACATGGGAACTACTTATTTCGAATCGAAATCTCTTCCAGTAGCCCCGCAAAAAGAGAATTTATTTGAGAAACAAACATAGTGCGCACGTGAAGTATCTTGAAATAATGGAGAAGTTAATTAATTTCTTCTATTAGGTAGGTAATGATTACGTAAATGACTTTATATTTCCATCATTTCTATTCGAGATAGAAACGAGTTGCAACCGTGGTACAGTCGGTCGTTGAATGTTCTACGCTTCGGTGACGCTGCATCGTCCATCTTGTTGCCACTACTCTGCTAGTACCAGTCGATTCCCATCACCTGCCGAGCTGACTTTACCATTAACATGATTTATAGTAATCAGAGCACTCGCTCTGGGGTTGATAACTTTAGGTAGGGGTCCAGAACTCATTATGTTAAAGTATAGAGTATTACTTCGTTCGATATCCCTCGTCGACAGATGTCAATATCAATGTCAATTGGCTGTCAATAGGGCCTTCTGTTTGACGTGGGTATGATGTGTCTGTTTGTCATAAGTAGTGTGGTAGTAAGCGTTTTGTCTTATTTATAAAGTTAAATGTATTTATAACACACTGTTCTTCTCTAACTAAACTAACTACTTATACCAAATTTCAAAGTTTTACATGCCTGCATTTTTCTTAAAAACAGTTTAAAAATTAATCCCTTCACTTATTAATAGATAAAACCAATTTCCGTTTGTGTTAAAGGTAAAAAACAAACGTGCCTGACGCGTTAACAGTTGAACCGATTCATTCAAGTTATTGACGGCGACGGTACCGTTGCCGTGCCGTGCCGGGAAATGGACCGGGCCGTGACGCAACACGACGCGGCCGTGAACTTGTTAATGTTATAAACAAACTTGCGCCATGCCATCTTTACTGCGTTTCCGTTCTACTAGTACAGGAGACGACTATGGTTTACACTAAGGTTCCTTCAGAAATTCTGAACTGCTTTTTAACATGTGTATGGGGGGGAAAATTTTTCGAGCTTATGGTATGTACGGCTTGATGTCTTTCAACAACGGATATAGGGTGTCTTTGAATTCGTCTTGATTGTTAGTGACATAGGCTACAGGGTATTTAGAAAATATCCCAATAATCAGCTCTCAGGGTTTTGTTTAATTTATCTATTTAAAACATAGTAACATATTCCATAAAAGATGTTGCATAGCATGCTTAGTTATGACCCTGCTTGGAGTTATAAGTATATTTTTTAATTTGTCTGTCTTTTACAATCAATAATTATTAGTTACTTAGATTTTTAATAAAAATGCACTGCCTCCTATACTACAATGTTTGTTTTTCTCGACGTATTTGGCTAGTTGCGTTGCAACAGACTTCATTCATTTGTCACTTACTTTCTTTGTACGGTACATTTTAGAGAGCGCGTTAGGCTAAAATAAATATGGTCATATCAATATTTGAGCTACAAATTAGATGCTTATTGTAAAAGCAAACTCCATTATCGCCTGTACATATAGATACTTATTACTTACATACATGCATACTTATTTGTAATTTTATCAATGACTAGGTACTTGCTAACCATTACGAGCAGTTTTTGGATATGAATTTTGACGTCACGCACGACCCAAGAATAAACATTTATCTTTTACATAAAATGTATCCCTTACTGGAAATGGAACCTGGGGAATTGGACAGTCGTATGGGTCATAGTCATTATTTCCATTTTAATAGAAAAAGCATCACCATTGACCACGTTACGGTTTAAATCCTGGTTTACCTTTAATGGATCTGTTTTCTATTCCTGCAACCACCTAAAACTTTTTCTAAATTAGGTTATAATGAGTATGGGTCTTTAACGAACTTAACTTCATCTTCATATGAAAAAAAATCACAGTTAATACATCACAATACACAACAGAACATAACGATTATGTAGTTCTAACTTTGTATACGAAATATGATCATCCATAAATAGTATGACAAAAACAAACACGTATGCATCAAAAATTTAGATTATAAGTATGTTTGTGATGTAGATTTGATCGTTTACTAGTTGTGAGTGTGATGTGTGGGCGGTCCGCCTACGTCGCGGTAAACGGTTTGTGTCCCCCATAAGTTGTAACGAGCGTCATTAAACTATCAATTCCCCCTTCTCAATGATCACGTTGTCTGGTCACCGAATGGGTCGTTTATGTGGACTGTTAACTTGTATGTATGTATGCCTGTCGTGGTTGTGTGTAAGTTATCTGATATATCCTATGGCAAAATACATGGTTGAATTATTAGATAGTTAACTATACGAAAGTGAAGAAAGAAATACTAAAGCCCGGGTAGACGTTGTACGGCAACATATTTTATTTCCTTTAATTAATTGATCTCTAAGTTTTCCACAGATGCACCATTTTCAAGTACCTTTTGTTAATGATTGAAATGGCGTATGTTCCTAATGACACTTTACATATGGAAATTTGTTAAGCCATTTGGGCTATATAGTGAGCTAAAGAAAGGGACATACATACCTACATACATAGCGGTTAGAAATACCTTCCTTCTGGCATAGTAGAATAAAAAAATAAATAGTCCTTCATATTATTTCTCGATACGACTCATGCGTGAGTCGTTAGTAACGCTCGCTCTTTGCGCAACTCTATTGTTTGCAAGGCGCTACACTTTTCGTATACATTGTAGAGAACACAATTAATGTATTACTTTTATTCTTTCTTAGCAACTGCATGATAAATCTTATGCATTGTGAAATGCACTGAACAATCGTTTTGTTCTCAGAACTGCGCTCGGTCTTGATAAAATCCTACGTGAAGTATAAAAACCGAGGTCGTGTGTTAAAAATCGTAATTATTACTTTAGCGTGACAAAACTTAGGTATTTACTTTGTGCTCGTACAAAAACTGAGCACTTCTGTTTGTCTAAAACATTAATAAAATTCATTTGTTACATAAAATATACGGCAAAGCATTTTAAGGAAGTTTACACAACATTTGGAATTGCAGTCTGTTTTACCATAGTTCAACAGTCAATAAAATCAAAGATTAAAAGTTTGTTTTAACTATTTATCTCAAAATTAAACAACTATCAATTGTTTATTAGTCCAAAACACCACTTTATACCTTTAAGGTTAAGTTGATTGGTAGTGTCGTTTTCTCAAACCCGATTAAACAACAGATTAAGCAAGAGTTGCATGTATTGTAGTAGGTATCAGAGATTCTCCAAGTACTAAGATTCGCCTAACAACACGTAGGTAACTACAGCCAATAAGGCTGGTACAGACTGAAGCCTGACAAGGTAATTACTGTGAGCCATCGAAGACGCTTCAACATGACTCACCGCCTTTATTACTTCACACTATCAAGGATAGACTATGTAGTGTACAGACATTACGCGATTTGGACAATGGAATAGTTAGAACGTTTATACTTAGATCATTAGAACGTCTAATTAAACTTATAAGTAGGTACGCTAAAATTGTAGGAGATATTTGAAACAGATTTTTTACCTGACAAGTCATGACAAGATGATACCCCATCATAATAAACATATTGAGGTTTTATTTTACGAAAGAACATACACGAACATTTCTGTCTTTCTGGGAATCGAACCCAGGGTCTAATGAACGGCAGTCCAGTATAGTAACCATTGCGCCATATGGGTTGTCAAACGATGTCATTTATTTTTTATTTATAGTCAATGTATCTAAGATTTGTATGTTTCGATAGTGAATCGAGTTTGGCTTAACTTAATAATGTCAACTTACATCCTGTACAACTTTAGGGTCCCAACCAAATGAGCATGATTCATCACGATATCCTTAAGACAGGCTCTCTGCAGTATCCTGTGTGAACAGTGATGACTCACTTAAGCTTGATAATGTTATTTGCCTACTGCCTATACTTGTACTTTCTATATCACGGTTATACAAAACAAAGTTCCTATCTGTTTGACCA
This sequence comes from Lerema accius, assembly GCA_001278395.1. Classification (NCBI taxonomy): domain Eukaryota; kingdom Metazoa; phylum Arthropoda; class Insecta; order Lepidoptera; family Hesperiidae; genus Lerema; species Lerema accius. The sequence continues at coordinate 557,538 of LGAG01000457.1, forward strand.
AGATATTCTTTTATTTACAAACCGAAATGTTCAATTAATATTGCGTCTTAAATCCTTAGACAGCATGGGTAAGTACACCTGGTCTACTCTTATTATTCTCTTTAATTTAATGTCTGCTCTTGTTTATTGTCATTTGAGAAATGCCTCAGAAATCCTGCAAATCCTCTAGGTTTGAGGTCTCTCTAGGTTTTTCTGGTTTTGAGACCACATTTTAGAGGGCCTTTGCCTCCAATTATCAGCTTATATACTGGTCTCTTTAAATGCATAATGTCGACATGTTCATAGGAATTCAAGAGGCTTAACTATGGATTCTCTTAGACAATAGAACCTGATCTTCTTTACATAATCTGGCTCAGGCACAACCTTGAGATATTCGAGGGTTTCGAAACAGCTGTTGGCTCTAATCTGTTCAACGGCCGTAATCCCACTATTATGCAAGCTTAGATCTTAATCGTTTTACGCGTTGTTATCCTTTACATAATACGTAACGTTTACGTTGTATTTTTGTAGAAGAAAGACTTGTTTCGTTTAGAAGTTACCCGGTCCTAGTTACTAGGTCTGTGTCTATGTGTATTTCTTTGCCTTTAACGTATAAAGGGTCATTGGATTCGTCGTGCGTGGGAGTATCATTCTGTTCTCTTAATAATATCTAGGTTACCAGTTTTATACAAAAGTATTTTTTTAATAATATTGTAAAATTAAGAACTCTTTTCAAGGGAAGCAAATTGTTGAGTAACAGAGATAATCCAAAATACACTCCGACGTGTATTGCGTATTTTTCTACCTTAAGTATAGAAATAAAAACGTTGAGCGATGAATATTTGATATTTAATACATCACCTAAGTTGCTTAAAGAAATGGTAAAAATGTTTTTCCAATTTGTAAGCCCTGACATACAGTTGATCCTTCATCGATCCTTCAATTTATTATTTATATTCAATTCAGAGCCGGGGTACGTGTAAACCTTGAACTTTATAGGCAAAGGGCTTAAAAGGTTTCTATCAAAATTTCTTGTTGATGCTTAAAGTGTTGAATTTACGAACCAATTGAAGACGTAATCAGGGAACTAACATCGAGGAGATCGTATAAGAAATAATGATCATTCTACTGCAAGTGATAAAACAAAAAACTTCTAATACTTTCGTAAAAAAATATGGGGTTACGGGTGCCGTTTTAAATAAAAATATACCTATAGCCCATCTCACTATCACAATGCAGATGTATCGCATGATATTACACAATGTTAAAATGATAAAATCCGTCAAGCCTATAGAGCGTAGAGAGTGTCAAAAGAGATGGACATGCATACATACACACGCTCCATCTGACGCAGTCGGGTGAAGACAAAACTCATCTTCTTTGAAGGTCCTAAAAAATCAATCAAATTAATCCTTTCTCAAAATTACTTCAACATTACAATTATCAAAGGACCTTCCCAGTCACAGCTTCTTTGTCGATGCCGATTTAATCCACTTAATGGCCTGACTGATGGAGTCTTCAGGGACGTTTCATTTTATTAAGCCCTTGCCAAATTTATCAAGGATATTGATTATGAAATGATCGGTAAAATGTTTACGAGGGAATAAAATTCGCGGTTCTAAGAGATTACCTCGATGATGACAAACATAGGTGATAAAGTTTTGGCGAAGGTTTTACTGTTATGGTTAGATAGGCGTTGTGAAGTGTCAAAGGTAATGATGTAGCTTACGAACATCAGTTATTTGAGCTCGACAACTAATTAGCAATGTACCAGTAACGCTGCCTGACCAATAAGCAAGTGGAAAAGAGAATCTGCTGTTGATAAAAATAATGTAAGGTTCTTTATTAACTTTGATCACATACTGTTCAGTAAACACAACTACTACCTATTGACCATTAAGTTACCAATTTCGTGTTCCATTTATTGTTCATATTGTTTTCAAACAACTTCGCCCACAGTCCACGAACATACACTGTTCATAACTCGTCAACTAAACAGCGCTGTGTTATTCAATTGTCGTCAAATTTTAATGGAAATCTGACCCGGTTTCCAGACCACTCACTCCTATTTGGACGGGTTAAAGTTCAGATTGGTACAGTTAATCGGAGTTTGAATTGAATAAACTGAATTATGTGCTTGTCAGCCATTTAATTTGACTGTCGGGTTCTCGACACTTGCGAAATATAACATGAATACCGAGTTGTTTCACGACACACGACTACAGTACTATGCGGCGTGCTGTGAGCTGTTGTTGTGGTTGAGGCGACTATGAATTCAACTTGTGTTGGATTTGTACGGGTACAGTTAATCGATAACCTTTGTACTGTCCGATATGAGGTGTCTTTATACGGGCGAACAATGTAGTCTATTATGACGTGCCAATCAAGCGCTCATAGGACTGCGGCTTTCGTCGGTTTTAAATCGACTAAGTTGAATTCGGATTAGTATTTTGTAAAGCTGTCACAAATCGTAGAAACTTGGGTAGGCCACTGGTCTAGTAACAATTTGCATTAAAGTATTCTAGTAGCGTATGTATGCCCTATGCCTCCTCAGTGATGAAGTCAGTCCTCACCTTATCGATTCCAGAACTTTCTTTATACTTTTAGCGTAGGATATAGTAGCGTAGTACTTACTACCGCTAGTTTGCACGCTCTTATCGCAATGTTATCACAACATAAAGCTACCTACCAGGTCGTGGTGATTAAACGCTATGCTTAATTAGTCAATTAAATTTTCAAGCTGATAAACTAAACCCCACAAGCTAGCTTGGAGTAAAATGTTATATTGTATCAGGGTAATCGGTACTCCATCTGTTCTCACAGAGACGTGGTTACACTCTGGAAAGGAAGAGGGGCTTTCTAGCTTGAATCAGAAATCGCCTACGTTGGGAATATCCTGGCATACCATTTCAAACCATTTTCAAGTAAACATTTTCTTCTACCCTACCCATAGCTACTGTTGCCCTTTGGTGTCACCTAAGTTAACCTTATCAGTCTATCTACCAGGCCTGCCATAGTGCTGAATAGACAGATACTTTCAATTACCGATGACTAGTAATTTCCGAGGACATGACGAGACGTATCATCATGAAAGGCTCATCAAACATTACATCAGCACTCTCGCCGAATTACGCGATGCTGTAATAGAACTGATCGTTAAGATGTGCCGATAGCTCAGCTATGTTATGGCTAACCCACTTTCGAAAGCTGATCATCTTGATCATTCGCTTGAGTACCCGCTTGCGAGACTGCGGAAACGGTTAAATGATTTTTATGGAAAGACAGACGAGCTAGAAAGCTAGACTGACATTGTTGAATTTTTTACTAAAGTTGATGTAATTTTTTGGTGTTTTTTTCAGCTAGATAATAATGATTATTCCTCCTTTTTCATCTTTATGTTTTACTATAAAACAATGCTTGGCGCTTCCAAGGCTTATACTGCTTTTTAATTTTCTATCTATCTATATTACTAAGATCCCCAAATCAGTTGCCTAACAACTGTAAGACCGTGTTTTGTTTTATTGTTTCTATTATAGTAAAGCTGGATTTCTTGACAGTTAGTGTTTCTTTTGCACTAGAATTTTATAAAGCTTTTGTGATATTTTCCCTTTGATTTTTCCTACTCATCCGTTGCTTGTAGCTGCAAATTTGGCCGTTACGTCTTACTACATAATATTATAAGACTAGTGAACCCGAATGCAAACTTCCAAATTATTTAATTGTAAATAGTTACACACTTCGTAACATCATGAAACATCCGACACCTTTTAATTTTTCTGGCTTCATTTGTTTATTTTTTCCTGGCTTACTACATTCTCAGTTCATTTGATACAAGACACGTTCATAGGATGAATTAACAGATTTACTAGTAAATTAAAAGCCAATCTTACCTGTTTCCTTCTCAGTGAATATGGAAGTTCTGATTTCTTATTACATAACGTTAATGGACATTATAATTTTATATATAAACCAGTAATTTTCCTATGTAATACGCTTTCCAGACAAGTTGCGTCATAAGCTGCTTAGTTATTATATTTAAATTATGAGGAACTTACTAATGAACGAGATGAAATCGGATAGTTTATTTATATCTTGATTATGTTTTGAAGTGGAATATGTTCTAGGCCTTCTCAATTATGAAGAGACTCGTATCTTGCGGTACTCTGCTAATTGGTTGAAGCCATGTATAATTGGCATAATTTGTTGTTGAAATTAAATCGGTGGGTGTAGGTAGGTACAGTTGTATTCCAGCTTGAGCTCAAAAATTTGTTTTCGTTGAAATAGCTCTATTTCTTTTACTACCGTCAGATTTTATACAATCTTTATAAGAAACCATATTATTGAGGGGAGGAAATATTTGATATTCAAAATTTGGGAATTTTGCTGGTTAGAGCCATGACGAAAATAAAGTAATCTTACTAGCCGATTTTACGATACCATGCATTGTTATGATGCTATCTATCACATGGATATTAATACTTTGTAGATCCCAGCAACAGATTTTAATAAAATGATCGATTAACCCACCAAATATTTTTATATTTTATGATTTCAATCTGTCCGCCGTAAGCCGTCGGTTCGTAAACGATCGAATAACTCACTGGCCTATATTATTGAATCCATCGTATTCAATCGTCGGATATAGGCGACCGCATTCCATTTCAACAGAACATCGTGTGGTATTCTATATTTCTAGAACAAATTGGAAAACCTTTGCAATACGTTTTCAATAACCTGTTGTAATTGGTTTCGTGACGTATTCACGAAGTGGTTTATCTATCTTTGATCGCTGAAACTAATTAAGATTATCTTTTGCTGATTCAGAAATAATAATTGGATCATTGTTATTATTAAATGTCTCTTCGATGTTCGCGTTTCTAATAGACTAAGTAGGTGAAATAAAGAGTTTTGTCTTTCTTTTATCTTCAAAGTTACCAATTTCATAACTAATGGTTAATTTTGAGCAATTATTAGATAATTTAATGATGGTTGTTTAATAGTAGTTTTACTGTAAAGATGGCCGTAGATGGACTGTTACGCACTTGCGTGAGATCTGACCGCTACATAGGAGCCGTTGGACGCATTCGGTTTAAACAATTACGCACGCCAATTGATTCCTGCAGCTGGCAGCGACTGCATGAAATTATTTCTTCTCTGACCACCCTAATCCAATATTTAAAAAGTTTCTTCTTTCCAAGAAAATTTTAATCACATGCGAGATGACCAAATGATGAATGTCAAATTCCTTTCCCTACTTCTTTCCAAAGTACATTTTTATCTTCAAATCTCTGTCTTTACCACGCTTAATATACTTGAACATTAGTAGCTAGTTCTTTAGAAACAAGCCTAATAATAGCTTCATAAAACTATGGATCACTTACCAGATGTGGTGTTGTAAGCATGTCTTCAATGGGGTCAGTGCCATTAGTCAATGCATTAACTACTTGCATCACTTACACTATCGTTAACACAGAATGCGTAACAGATTGCCGTACTGCAGAAAAAGGTTTAATGGTAGTAGGGAAAGAAGGAAATAAGTTAGGGCGTCTACTATCCTAGACTTCTTTGCGATTTATCATCTGAGGGGCTGTAGTCAAGAATTGTTTTAAAAAAAATAACTTTTTGGAGTTCGCGATCTCGTCTTGAGGTCATAATTAACCAAGTAGGGAACGATTTAGTATAAATTTTTACTATGAGAAACCGTTACTTAGAGGAGGTTTATCGGTTTTGACCCAAAAATAAAATCTTTATTTTTGGGAAACTTTAAGATCTTTATCAAGCATCTTGTTCATTTGCAATTTTGAAATCCTAGATTAGATAACAGATTATAATTCAATAAATAATGACTCATCATCGATTATGATCATTACGTAATAATAATAGCGCTAAATCATTGCTTATCAAGTGATGACGGTGAATTGAAAATAATGCATATTAGATATCTATTAAATAAATAATTATTCAGTAACTTCCGCCTTTAGTGAGTCAAATGTTCATACTATGACCGAAACTGATTATGGATAAAGGCGTATGCATAGTAAACACTACGACATATAGTGTAGATTTTACGTAAATTTATAGACGTAAAAGTGCCAATACTCGATCCTTCGATCAGCTATTAGCCTATCTGATTATACCACGTAACCATGGCAACTCGTAGAGAATATCAATGAGAGATTTTCTATAGCGCCATAGACCCATAGACCACATAACGGTGTGGGTAGATTAATCAACACGCTAGAGACGTCTGTTACAGACGAATTAAGCCGCAGAGAGTCTTGAATATTGCTTGTAATCTTATATGACTTATCACAGGATTCAGGGTGTTTCCTCATTGCTAAAGCGACCTTACTGCTAATGCGGATTGGTTAACAATAACACAGAGCTAGAGTCCAATAGCAAAATCCAAATGAGATCCCAGAATCTCCACTAACGCGGGGCATTTAGTAGAAACCCACAATCGTAGAGTTCTGATATCGTAAATAAGATTTTCCTCCAAAAATTTACTCTGTTTGTAGGTACCTACTCTGTGGCAGCACGTGTGATGTAAACACATTGAGGAAATGTGCGACACTAGCGCCGACGTGCGTAATTAAGTAGTTCCGACAATTAAATAAGTAGCTGTGTTTGTTGTACACCGAGTGAATTACATATTTTAATCAATGATTAGATAATAATAATAATGTTTACACCTTGTTTAGGCCTTAGAATTTGAAATCATACATGGGTATGTAACTCTTCCTTGAGAGATTTTTCTAACTTTAGATTTAAGCATATTATAAGGAACAATTTATTTATGTAATCTTATTTTGTTTCAGGTAATAACGGCGGCAAAAGTTTTTAATACGCCTATTAGTAAGATCGTACTGGGAGTCGAACCCAGGACACATTTAACTGCGGTCCTTGGTAACCACTGCGCCATACAGATCCTCAACAATACCTAAGTATATAATAATAACCTAAAACCTAAATAAATTACATATAATGTAATCTAAGTTTATATCAGTTTTGAGCTTGTATCGTGTCGTAGTATATCTGAATTCAAAAAGTTATAACTAACTTGCAAATTCCTTTATGATCATCAATCAACAAGCCTATTTTATGAGTTTCTCAACCTTAAATTCAACCATATTGCGATACTCGTAAAGTTCAAATTACCCTGCAATAGCGAGGAATTTAAACCTGTTTACTTTACACGACACATTTTACACCCTAATTCTGAATAACTTAAAAGTCATATTGCTGTAACTTTATGTGTGAAACAAGCGCTGGTAATGATGAGCCTATTAAAGTTTTTCCTTTAGGTATCTGCTGTATTGCTAGCGATATAATAACGATACAAGATTCATCTGTCATTATCTAATGATCTTATGTAAGTAATGATTCGATCTGAATGAAATGAATGAAATTATTTAACTGTTCTATTTCGGCAAAAGTATAGCTATATTTTGGTATATTAATTGAAAACCGTGCACAAATTAAATGCATAAAATATAAATATTAACCAACTCACGAGATATTCACACGTCAAAAACAATTTAAATTCCAAAGGACAAGTGTAAAAATCTGTTATCTAAGATTAAACTGCATTTCTACATTCCTCTGAAGATATTAAAAGTTTAAAGACTTATAAAATAAAACTCGTTTTAACCACTTAGCTATCGCTTAAAAGTAATCGCTAATAGTGATACCATAACAAGATGTTGAGCAAAAAGTGATAGCGATCTAAGATCGATTTATGATTTTGATCTGCGCTTCGAGATAATGATTGGAATATGATAAAAACTTGGCTTATTTCATGCTTCAAGGTCAGTGTATAGATCATCAAATATTTTATTGTTGCGTTACTAAATATAAAATTACTTACCTACTGTTTTGAATAATAGTAGATAAGTAAATAGGGCGGTAAAAAATGTTTTTGTAATTATATTAACAACTTCGTCCTTGTTGGAAAAAATTAGGAAAGCCTATCTTTAAATTAAAACAATAAAAACAAAAGCTGCTTTTTTCTTCGAAAGAATCTACTAACCGACTCACAATCTTTATTTATAACCTTTGAGTTTTATCACAGGTATTACCGTAAATTCGTTTACTATTCTCTTTACTTATGAAAGCTTCCTTTACTGGAGGTAATATAACATTTGAGGGCGTAATAGTTTAAAATTAACTATTCGGACAATACCTCCACCTATGAACAAGTTTAACAAAACAGTTAACTCCAAAAACATCTCAAATTAGCCATCTTAAAGCAAACGGTACGCTATCACTGTTGAGTGCGGTCGGCTACCAGAGCGGCCAGTAGACACTGGCCGACACCCAGCCGCGTAGCACCCTGGGTTCGAGAACCCCCGATGCGACGTCCCGCCAATAGGGCGTGGAGACAGAGTCCACAACCCGCGCCGGTGGCGGAGCGTCTGG
>LGAG01000457.1:570438-597048 GCA_001278395.1 Lerema accius
ATTTTTGTTACTTTTTTGTTATGCGTTTCATTTTTGTTATGATTTCACTTTTGTTTAAATTTTGTCACAAATGTCGAATTGGTCATTTTAAATAATTTTCACCCATTTATGATACCTTTAGTAATCATTATCACTTACCATGACGTGCCACATCTGTATATTTTTCTACTATCAGAGTATCTATTAAAGATTTTTCAAATTGTACTCAGCTCACCTCTTGTTCAAAATTTATGTGTATGCCATTCTAGATATCTATTTTAACCTGAATATCTAACGGAGCTAGAAGGAGGTTCTCTCGTTTGTGTTGAGATTTCTTAGTACAGCCCGATATATCCTCGGTCGTTCACCCTTGATGGGACAGAAGTGTAACTGCCACTGATCGGAGATAAGGATATCTGGGATGGGATTTATTGATGATCTCAGTGACAAGTTTGTCTTTGTAAATATATTTTTGTTGTTTACCTGTGAGTATACATGTAATGGGAATTAAACGTAGTGTTTATAGCAGTTTGTTTCGATATAATCTTTGGGTGGTGGCAAGCAAATCTTTTACCACTTGATTTTAATATTAGTAAATTGAGCACAAAACATAAGTGATCTGTAGTTAGGATGCTGTCGAACATCCAAAATCCATAATGTTATGTCGAAAGAGTTATCGATGATGAAAGAGTTACGTCTCTGTCAATTTGAATTCCAAATTTTTTCTCCCTTAATACTTACATAAAGGTTCGGTATAATCTTTGTTTCGGTAAAATTGTGGATTAAATTTTATTTGAGCTTAGTTTGTGAAGTAATTTCAACTGAAGCGACTTGTTAGTTTCATTTCCCTTTCGCTTAGCGCTGGCCTCTATTTTAATGAACTTCAAAATCTACTTTCAATGGGAGCCGGCACATTGTTTGTGCGAGCATTTTATAGTCTGCTTTTTATTTTAGTTTTATATAGATTTGCGAATGCAAAATATGGTTTAACAGTTTTTTTTCTTTTCGATGTTTTTACGTTTAAATGGTTGGGGATTTTCTATCTGTTATAATTTTCAGGACGTTTTTATTTTTCTGTATAATATTTGTGATTGTACTTTATTATTGTTTGCAACTAGCGGTCACCCATCCTCTTACTGACCACGTTCGAACACAAGCCGTTACTCTATAAGAGTTTCAGAAGCATATAATTGTTACGATTTAGACAAAATATTACCTACCGTTATTTCAAAACAATAGATAATATCGAATCAATATTCGTTGATGTTGATCAATATGCAGATCAGATCGGTGACAGCCAGTACAACATATCATTGATTGTATGCATGATGCATGTGTAATCAACACATACGACGGTGCTTGTATGGTGTAAATATGTTGAGGACACATAGGTGCAAATTGCTAGTACACTGTAGGAGTATAGAAGACACATCATGTTGAATAACAACTAATATTATCTCTCTAACGCTATGCATTTATGTTTTGGTGGATGGTGATGGAGTAGTCTGAGGTCTACAGAATTCTTTGATCTTCCTAGCTGGTAGATATCCATTACAATCCATGTCGGCTACCTATGAACGGAACCTGTGTGATGTGCCACGTCTGTAATTAGTTCTTTTCTGTTATTTATCTAAGTAAAAATTATACTAGAAGCAGATAATGTTACAAAACGCCCCAATTTACCTGATTTTTATGAACAGGAGAGCAAAAATAATGCTCATAAAGACAGAAAGGTCGTATGCAATGTAAGGCGGAACACTTTTTCAATTGTTTAGTAGGACGTAATACGAGTATATCTATACCTAATAGGTACAAATTATCATTGCCTTTCTGCATTTTTTCTTAAGTCAAGCGCATACAAGGAACCATTTGAACTAGACGTAATCACAGCGGATTATACAGAGTTAGAACGACGTCATACTTTAAATTCTCCGCGCGCACAAAGATTCTGCTGAGCTAGCTTCTTTCTTACAAATCATGCTGATGCTGTGTCTGATCTAAAATGGACCTTATTTAGTCGCTAATAAAGACTATTTAAAGTTGTCTAACTTTAAACGTACTTAGACGTATTAGCGAATCAAATGTCTTTAGAAAAAGTAAGAAGACACTTAGGTGTTCGCCATCCACAATAACATACGAACGGGGTATTTACTATTCATGCATAAAGTTTCTACTAGTAATTAAAATGTAGGAAATTTATCTAAGAAGTAATTTAAATATTACTAGGATTGTAAATCGTAACTAATATAGCTCGGCTTAGATAAGGAATCCACCATTTCTATAGAGGATGGTGCATAAAAACGATTATTGTTGGATCGATTTAATGTGTTACAATTACGATTAATTGAAATAAAAAAATCAAATCAAAATGTATACGCACCGGTATCATACATTACATAAACTGTAGAGCTCTATGACTCTATAACAATATGCATCATAACGTTCAAAGGTTCCTCGCTTAATCACTTATTGCCAGCGATAAGCTATCACCAACAGTTTTGGATACAACATCCAATATTTACGCTGTGTTATGATTGCTATTCTATCGGAGTATTAGTAGGTATGAGTAACTTCTTGATTCGAAACGTGCAGAACTGTACCGGCTTTCCTATACAACTTGGTCCGCCCAATAGTTGCGAAACAATCGCTAAGTTTGCTAATATTATTGTTGATTAAACAATCAATCAATATCTTTAGATCCGTAGATGTTTTACCCTACTGCGTTAAAAAAGAGGTTATGCATGTATATTTTTTCGCATGCTCTACAGTCCAAACGGCTTAATGGATACTAACATGTGAAGTTAGTCATATATGCGTTACCCTCGAGGTTAAGTCGCCTGCCATAATAGTGTAACTTGGCGACCGAAACACATGCCTGTCAATAATTACTTTTTGCTTGTAAAAAGAACATGACTGGATGTTAGTACGATCAATTAACCTAGTATACTTATACCAAGTAATACATCCTTTCTTTTAAACTCAACGACATAAACACAAAGGCATCAGTGACAAAAGGTTGTATTAGATTCAAACACGTGTCGTTCATAGGTCAGTCTTTGTTGCGGAAATCGGGGCGGTGACTCGTCCCCGTTCAATGGATACCTACTATTATTCACAAGAAATTTTTTTTCGGTTTAAGCTAAGCACATTAGAGTATTCGGTTAATTTGTATTAGTTGATTTTTAACTATAGTTAACTGTGAAAGGTTTTGAATGTCACAATAGTTTTTCGTTATTATTCATTAGTTAGATACAAATTTTTGCGCTTCTTCTCCATATAAACTTTAACCATGTCAAATGTCAAACTCATGCCTACATGGTTCCTAAAACAGTACCGAAAGTCAAACGCTTCACCTACTAACTAATATACCTACTCGTATCTCTATAGATTATACGCTAATATTACCTGTGCGATGATATCAGTAAATTAGCTTGTCTATACACTTTTTATCGCGACCAGTTAGCGATACTGATTGACAGCCAATAGAACTTCATAGGGCAGCCGCCAGTAACTATTAGTAATCAACTCATTCTGCAGGGCACCTAGAACTAGTATTCTAACCGTATTATGTCGCGAAGAAAACCGTGAGAGTGGCCTACGGTAAAATTAGACGTACTTAGACGGCCTAGACTGACTAGACTGTTCGGTGAATCATCTAGCTATGTTGTCAGTGAAAAGCGGAGGAAATGTAAATTATATAAAACTGAGGAAGAGTTAAGAATAATGCAAGCTCTTACGAGTTGGAGATTTGATTTTTGAAGTTTATGGGGGCGAAAATCATTTTATTAAAAACGTAAAAATACGTTTTTTTTTAAATAAAACTCAAACAGTTACGTGCTTTATGAATAAAGACTATGGAATGTCGAATATTACATACTTCTATTTCTTGATAGAGACAGTACAAATTCTTAAGAATAAGAATGATCGAATTTCGACCACTGAGTGGGTTCTTTAGTAGTAATAATAATCTAAATGCCGCTTGAGATATGATATGAGTTACACGTAGGACATTCTTCATTTCTTTGTGATGTTACCTATATGGATACAACACGTAATGTCTTACCATTGACCTTATACCTATCCAGCTTAGGTCAGAGATATGCTCAGTATGTGGTACGTGACCGCATTCGGAGTCATGAGATCTTACTTATATAGACGAACAAGAGGTGCCGACGTAGCTTGCTAACTGACGGAGACGGGCGGCCACATAGTTCAAGGAACCGATAGGTTCTAGGAAATATGGTCCTTGAATTTCAATGACGATTTGGCAAGGTTTAAGAAGATCTAGTCTAGATATATCTAGTAAAAGTTAATAGGAAAATACACTACTGCTAAGAATTTTAAGTAAAGAAGAAGTATAATATCATAAGTGCGCTTAGCATGAAAACACGAAAAGTGCCCAATTGAAATCTATTTTCTTTGGGAGTACGAACGAGACGCCAAATAATTTTAGTAAAGAGGTAAATTACGCATGCTATGTAGTGCGGAACATTTTATTACATTGTTTACTAAGGACAGTATGAAATAAAAAAAAACCGTAGTATATAAGAACCTAAGTGAAATAGTAACAGCACAGTAAAATAATTTAATGCAAATGCGCGTGGCAACTTTGTTTTCCTACAACACCTATATTTTTCCTTTACCGAGAAAAATGCAAGGTAGCGTCATAACGTGGGAAGCCACACAAGTAACGTTAGAAAATAATCCGTGAAGTGTTTCAATCGGAAATGGCGGCGATGACTTATGATTGCATAATGGACGGGTTTTACTATGTCAACAGTTGGTTATCCACGAAGATATGAGCCTTTACTCGACTGCGTTACGGGTTGTTTTTCGAGCGTGTGTTATGTATGTTTGTGGATTTATTTGGTTCTCCCTACAGGTTAAAATGCTAGACGAATTTAAACGTATTGTGTGTCATTGGATTTGTCTTGATTGTGAAGTGTTGTAGGCTATAATTTTTTTATATGTATAAAAGCAGCAATCGAGTTATTTTTTCATTTAATATTTGCTAGTATCTTAACAAAAGTTTTCTTTTAAAAATGCTTGCTTTAAAATGAAATTGCTAGTTAGTAGTCGTAGTGTCCAATTACCTATTTTCATTTCAAACCAGTTCCAAGTAATTCCAACAAAAAATAGCCTGTCTCTCCCACCTGGAAATCCAATAACGCCTCTTGTTTTATAATCCGTCAAACCGTTTAAGATGTAGAGCGTCACAAAGAAATGAACATACATATCTACTCGTATGTGCTTGAAAACCATTTATTACCCTTTGGAAAGTTATGTAAAAATTAATTAATTTCGATATTAATTCAACATCAAGTGATGTATGTAAATCATGAAGTACCTTAGAACAAAGTACCGACAACACAATCATTCTGTACACGGGAAAGATTATCTAAATATTTTGACTTGTCAATCAAGACCAAGATAATTATACACTTTCATAGTGTTTACCATTCGCCGCGATAGGCCGTCTCTTTCGTTTGTATTCATGGTGGATAGTTCTGTCTCGTATCCTCCTTGAACTCGTAACATTAGCGTTTCGTAGCGTAACGGCTCGCATCGAATGTGCGTTTACACGCAACTTCTGTGCCTTGTTATGACGATGACACTCTCTAGCGAATCTGTAATCTTCATCTGTATGTAATTATTTAACTTTTTTAAGTCGAGTTTGTATGTATTTTTTTATCAAATTTTTATTTTGAGTTTTCTATTTTGTTAATATTTAAAAACCCACTAGAGAAGGCATACTGTCTTGACGATAAATACAGACAATAATTAATAAGTAAATAAATATTTGAATGAAAAGTATGTTTCTAATAACCCAGTGCAAATAGCAAAGCAAATTATCACAAAAACCTGTTAATATTTTACGAGATATTTAATGAGATGAAGTGAAATACTAACGAAGATTTGTAGACCACAAACAGCACTAAATCCCGACTAAATTAAACAACAAAAAACGTCTGAATTAAATGTTGTCTAAGACTTCTTTCACATGTTGCGTCTACAAGAAAAAACAGCGACTAAAATACGGGAAAAATAATGGTTGTTATATTCTTTTATTGACATGGAAGTAGAAAACTATGAACTATAAATCTATAATACTCGTACTTACTGTTAAATTGTTTCGAAATAGTTAACTTGATATACGACGAAATTTACGTGACTCTCATTTGAAATGTCTTATTACCATTATAGTCTTCACAGGGATAGGTAATAAGAAAATATAAATATATCAGTGACACCTCGATATGATTGAGAGGAAAAGAAATTAATTAATCCTGTAAAGAAAACAATAGTTTCTGTTATCACATAGCTCTGTAGACATTATTTCAATCAGAGCCAAGCTACATTGTCGTCCAATTTTGTTGTCGGTTAGAAACGACGCTACGTCTGAATGCGGCCTTAAGTGTTTAAGAAAACAAATTTTAAAAGGATTACGTTAATACCACGGCTTTAAGCTCATTATAAATCTGTTATTTCAGAAACGAAATAAATCTGAAAAGCTTACATCGTTAGATTCGTTTAATGAAACAAGTTAATAAAATAACAGTAAATCTTTTCATTAAAGATTTAAGGCTTAGCTCATCTTGTTTATTGGAAGGGGAAAAAATTATGGCTGATACAACTAATTACGTTATTTATATAGCTCTACGTAACATAGAAAGTTTAAAGTGTTTAAAAGTTGCAAGTTCTGACAACTAGTAACTACTCGTAACTATATAAATGGCTCACTAAATTATGGGCTTTTCCTCAGAACTGAGGAGTCCTAGATTATACCACCACATAGATACCCTACAAAGAACGGAACCGCTCAAAAATGAGAGGAAACCTATGACGAGCAAAAGAGTAGTTCAAGTTATTAATAATCCCAGTGTCAACTTTGTAAAAGTAAGTAAATTTTCCTTCTCAAATGTAAAACAGTGAAGAGTGCTCGCAACCGGCCACATCCAGGGTGCCCAAGTACCCGGAACGAGGTCAAGAGATCTCGCATTTCGTATGCCCATTCCACGTCTCACTCGACAAGATTCCGACCGGATTACACGGACATGTTGAAACTATACACTGAACTTTGGCCGTGGAGAAAATCACGCTTGAAGTATGTCTTCGTATTCGTAAACTGAATTTTAATCACTTAAGCTGTGCTTCCATTACGTATGTAGCAGTATCGGTTGTTATTGTTAGTGAACCGCTAACCGCTTTGCTTCGCTTAAGTAGGTAAACCTTTTACCTGTAATTCTGCGGGAATACAACAGTATTTAGAGATAAATAGTGTTCTGAATGGCATATTCATTGTCTATTACAAGGTATCTTAGTGTGGGGCTACGAATGTATTGCGTTTCATAAGTTTTTTCATTAATTATTTTGACAGGAGATCAGGAGATTTACGAACTTAAAGCTGTGAAATAATCGTAAATTTTACCGCGAATCACCGAATCGCCAAGGTAAACCGCGACTCTTCCGCGACTCAGTTAAAATGTGCCGAAGTGTGAAACGCTCAAAATGCGTTGCACGTTTTTTCCGGTCTGGAATCCGCTCTCAAATTACTGCGGCCGCTCACCGGCTCTGTGCGCCGCAACACCGAAACACACGACTACATTTAGCTGAAATTATGATACGTATTTCAAAAATGTCGAGTAAATTAACATTTTAATGACATAATTTACAGATTTAGAGCCTTGGAGTGTGAAGGCTTGTTGGCTGGATACAATTATTGGTCGGGGTCAGCCGTTGACAAATTAGCGTGTGTTACTGTTTTTTCAGTTTCGGTCTAGGTATGTGTATCAGTCGTATTGTCAATGGCACCCACGACTTAGAATCCTAGTAAGTGTTTGAAGTGTGTGTAGACACACTTAAAACTATAAAAGTAATCTGGGAGAGTTCGTACTCAACAATTTCGTTTCTACCATTACTTGCCTTAAATATAAAGGGCTTTGACAAGGCCTGGATATAACAACGTTAAATTATTATCCTCGCTTTAAGGCGAAGTTTAATTACCTTAAACAGTGTATGGCACTTCCCACCACGGCCGTCGGTTAGAAGCTCTTAACTGCAAGCTAAAAGGTTTGCCCTGTCGAGTTTAGCTTGTTAACTAAATGCTCCAAATGTGTTTGGGAAATTACGGAGAAAATTCAATGTCCAAAATACTCGGAACAAAAATTACTGGGTTTAGTTGCCGTACTTTACTCGATTTAGATACCTCATTTAAGTTTGTTACTAATGTTTTTTTATTTTTAAGTTAAGGGTCCGAATTTGAAAAAAAGAAAAAAATTAAATTCAAAATCCGAAAAATCTGCAAACATCTTTTGTTTATTCTTCTGACACATTTAATTTTCGGTGCTGATAGTTACCGTTAGATGACAGTAGCAAGTCATGATAAAGATAAGATGCTGATGATTATAAGATGCTCTGGGCTTGAACAAAAACTTGTGACCTTTAGTGGGCCATTAATAGGTTGAATCCAAAATAGTTGACCGTTGTACTTCCAAATAATCCGACCTTGGATATATTTCAACAAACCTATGGATTCAGTAACACCTCGAAAATCTCATTATAAATCCGAATGAAACCTATAAGCTATATCAAAGGTCGACCCTCTCGGTCCTACGCTAAACTGATCACATCTGAACATTATATCGGTCGGAAATAGGATATTACTGAACCGGGGATAGGCTACCAAATCCGAATAGGATTTCGCTCAGATATGATACAAATTCGGCAAGAAACTGCCGGCTAGCATATTAAAATCTTGTAAAAATAAGATGTTCCTTTTTATGTTCAGGGTTATCGGGTCTTTTTACGGAACACTAAAAGTCATGGGCCTAATCCCTAATGGGTGAACTGTAAGATTTCTCTAATCTTTGAGAAGACTACACAGAACCACAAACGAGCTGATGAGAAATTAATGGAAAGTGGTTCACGCCACCAATTGGCATCAGAAATGTATTTTTTCTCAGAGTCACAGAATCCAAATCAACCCCTTTTGCTTTTGGGGTAACCTGAATTCCACACTAGGATATCCATAATACAAAGAGCCCAATTCGAATACCTCCCGTTTTTTTCCGGTTCAATTCTGTAGTTGTGTGCGCCTTACAAAACATCCGTATAAAAAGAAGTAGATCCAATCATCAACAATAACATTTTAATGATGCAAGTATTCAACTGCGCCCATTTCCTGCCCAACCTTGGTAGTATCCAACAACCTTGGTAACCAGATATGGAACATTTAACTTATTTTAAAATTTAAAGTGCTGTATAGTTTATACCTATAATAATACAGTGGCAACAGCTGTGCAATTGCTGTTACTTTGAGTGATTCTGGCGGTGTTCCAGGATATATGGAAGACCGTTATCTTACCAAATGGTTCTTAAGGTACGTCTATATCGAACATTAACTTTAAATCATTTGAGATTGCGGCAACTGTTGAATGTGGTAATCTTTACTTAGCGCATTTGTAGGTCGTAGATGCTAGATTACAGGGACCAAAAGAAATAGCTGCTTTACAAGTACAGTCATAACTGGTTACAGCAACCTCGAAATTCTTGAATCCAAGCTCCCCTGCTAGTGATGAGATGACCAGTTTTGTAGAATTAGTCGTCACAACAGCATATGAGCCAAGAGAAAGAGAAGAGGTCAGCATCAGCCATGGTCACCAGCAACATCTGAGGCATCACTGTTATGTTGCTAGTTTAAAAAAAGCTCGCTGACTGAATATGGTGGTGTATTAATCTATGCATTATGGATTATAAATAAATAACCTGTAAAGATAAAATGAAAAAATAACGCTGTAACTCGGTAATAAAGTTTACTTCCCGGCAGAACAACGGATTTCTACGATTACCTAGATAATAGAATTGGGTAATAGAAAAGCCTAACAGAAGCAATAACTCTGGAATTCAAGCAGTGCTACTGAGTATTACTGTGTAGGTCGACAGTAACTCGACACGCAAGTATTTCAGCATTACCATTACCAAGCAAACATTATCCACGTTTATGGCAAATTCAATTCCAAGTTTGTTTACATCCATTTGTGAAGTAAATTGCGTTGTTAGTTGGAGCCGTAAATCAAACCCACGAGGCGTAGGAGGAACTTGGTACTCGGCCTTAAAAGAGCATCGGGTATGTCGCAATCATTGTATGGTTGAATTGAAACAATTTATCTTCATCTTTCTAATTACTAACTATTCTTCCTGACGCGTACTTGGGTTTTTGCGTTGCGAAACATGATAAGTATGCTGCAAAATGTATGAAAAAACAACAGCTAGTGAAGAATCAAAATAAGTGTATCCTACAAAAGTATGAGTATTGACGGGAGTTACCATACCGGGACATTATAATCATTATGATTACTTTTCCGCATATAAACCGAGTGCAAGGGAAAGAAAGGGTTAAACCAGGAGATACGATGCAACATTAAATAGGAAAAGCTATTACTAAGTCAGTTGCTCACTTGGCTATTAAAAGGAGAAACAAAGTGGGCATGGATCCGGGGTAAAACTTTAAAAAAAGGCCTTCTTATTGAAGACTGTGAGACCAAACACTAAGCTTAAAACATTAAGCATCTAAAAACCACTGAATACGAACTTAAGCATCCTTAAAACATAACTGCATAATTGCTTTTCAAACAGCATGTCGAATGCAGAAGTATCGTTAGTCATAGAACTCTCAAGAACTACTGTCGCAGCCGTGTTCGACAATCGACAAACAATCTAACTTTGTCATTTAGTTCGATTAGTTAAGCAAGTTCGATAGTTACTCGATTATGCCGATGAGGTCAACGAGGTTCGCTGCAGATTGGACTGAACGGGTCAATTGTTTCTCTCTAATTGCCATTGCTTTGAAGCGGTTGTCGATTTGCAAATTATAATTTGCTTCTCAAAGCAGTACCTTTTTATACTATAATATATCGTCATGATTATAGGTACCTATTCTACTATTTGTCCGTTTTTTTAAATACTCAATTTTCTTGTTATAATTGATAATGGATATCAGTTGTAATCAAGATTTCGAGTTACCCTAGATTGAGGCGAATTCATTAAAATAAAATTAGAAAGATCTTTCTTTGTGACTAACCCATTTTATCCCTTAATAAACCCAAAAAATAATAAAACCTCAAAAGATCCCTCTCACCATCCGAGGTTCATCTCGACGGAAATCCAATTTACCGATAAGACATTTACTTTTTTCTTTTCATAATTGGAAAAAACCCTTTGATTTTAATTTGGTTTCTTAATGGCATCAACTTTCACAATTACCAGGGTTTCTTAATACAGATTGAACTCTTGTTTCCAGATTTGTAGAATTGATAAATACGTCATTAGCAGTAGGTACTTAATTGTCTTTTGACTTAAGATTATCTGTTTCAGATAAGTTAGAGAATTTGGCCAATGATTAGAAGGTGATTAAGATAGCTTTTGTTTTTTTTAATGAAATTTGTAGCTGTTGAATGAAATTTTGGTCAACAACGAGTCACTATAATTATTATTTTGTCATAGTTTTGGCTGCTAATAGCTATTGTATTACTAATCGCTAGCTGATTACCTAAGTTAAGTAAAGTGTTTATATACGTTGCATGTTTTTCAAATAATTATACCTCTTGTTTACCTCAGAAAGACTCTGAGCTATAATAAGGAAAACAAGACCGAATTCAACACGCATGAACGCTTCAGAGGAAACATCTAAATTGCTGTCAAACTTTCTTAATTATAACTGAACACTTAAGTTCTTCTACAAAGACATGACTTAATAATAATGATGAATATTTACGTCAAATATTATTGCGGCATTAAACATTCTATAATGCTTAGTAGAGGCATTACCTCTCGAGGCAGGTTCGTAGGCGCCATCTTTATTGCTTGACATTTTTGGGCGTGACCTTTCTATGATGAATGAGGGTCCAATGTATTACCCACTGACACCATTGTTACACGGGTGGTCAATAAATTTACTTCTGTCAATATTTTCCGTTAGTTATTTTTCAGTATGGAATTTGATCATTTGAAAAGGGAACTTTTCTAGAATGTTTGATAGACAATTTTACGTTGTTAATCTAATTTGCATGTATTTAACTCGGAGGATTAAACGTTTTGTTAGTTTGTAACATTCGACAATGAAGCAAAGGATCTTTTTTATATCCAGACTTAAGCTCGTAACGTATACGAAAATAGGTGAAGGATTAGTATAAGTTCTACAGAGTTTTGCTGGCTTATTTATAAACGCCGAGAGAAGCCTCAAAGTGGAAACGTGAGTGAAGATGAAATAACATCGTTCAGTGCAGTAGATCACAGATTGGATTTATTTATAGATTGATGGGCATGGACGAAGCCGAGCTGGGTAGGATCAGATCCTTGACGTATTTCTGATTCACATTGCTATTATTAGAAGGTTTTAAATTGATTAATTGTTTAGATGCGTTGCCACGATTGAAGAGACTTATTGAGCTTATGAAATAAAGTTTAGCTTTTGAGATTTTGTTATGTTTATTTTGTGGTGTATTTCGTACTGTATAGTATAGATTTTTATTCTTTGTTTGTCTATAGATACTACATACTCACAGTAAGTGAAGTAAGATACTTAAAAATTGGACATGTGTGAAGTTTTCTAAACAATGAAGATAATAGTGTATCATAAGAGGAGGTTATCGCACGCGTAAAGGTTTCACTAAATTACTTTTGAGAACTTATATTGTATATAGTAACCGTTTATGTATGTAGGGTTTTAAACATAATCTTCAATAGATTATATTAGATCGCAAAGTCCTTTGAGAACTAAATCCTCATCTATATTAGTTAGTATAACATTCTATGTCTCTTTATTTCTCTAATTTGATATACATTTATTTATTAATCAACATCACATTAAATAAATAAACTTGTGGTTTTCTTGAATGGTCGCCTAATTCTAACCTTTCAAAAGCATTTCTCTCAGAGCTAGTTATTCTCGAACAATGGCCATCATCGCAAAGAAAATCAAGTGCAAAGTAAACATAGCTGTTTCCTCAATCCCGCAATGATACGCGGGCCTTGTAATTTGATATGCTGTAATAACGGAAATTGGTTCGACGAAAAATGATTCCGTCCCTTGTCACCACTCACCACAGTCACCGCTGCGATTGAATGCGATACGATATTTGACGCAAACATGATGGAATTTCATTTGTTTGCGCTTGTATTTATTAAAAGAACGTTTAGTTTTTGGAAGATATTTTTAGCGACCACTGGGTGTCGATGGAAGTAATTGAGCTTGAAGTTTTGTTTCTACTAAATCGAGAGTGGTAAAATTTCTTAGAGGTATTTCTTTAATTTTAAAAGGTTAAGAGTTTTCCCCCCTGTTATCTTATAGTAGTTGTTAAATTATGGAGTGCTCCATCATTAAAACCTGCAGAAAACCAAGCTGCTTCATGTTCATTTGACATTTACAAAGGAACAAAATATTCAGGCAGTTGAAAGACCTTCTCAACGGGCACATGTATCTACAGGAATAATCTTTAAGGTTAATGAACCCAGTTAAAATCCTTATAACTTCCAGTAGAAACCAGGTTTCAGGTTCATAGATCATTAGCCAGTAATTACCGAACGAGTCGATCCCCTATGCGTGCTCGTTAGTAGATAGCAGGTCATTTGTAACAAAAATCATTGTATTACATCGTTCTCTTTCCCACGGAGGAAAGGTCGCGATAACAGCGCGAATACGTGCTCATGTCAACCATTGTCTTTTAAAAATCAAGAGCATTGTGCTTAATAGTGTCCCTGGTTCCGGATACATTGTCATTTAGGGCCTGGTAGAGAATATTGATTAGTTGGATTTGTTCTTTTATGGTCTTCAAGAAAGAGCAGCTGATGGAAATTGCTAATAGCATAGTGAAACAGTGACAGGATAGAAAAACCTAGACAAACCTAGAATTTTGCAGAAATTAACTTATTTATGACGCGTATTAAAGAGTTTAAGAAGACTTTGCAGTTTAAGAGGTTATTTGGATCAAAATTTGCAGCCAGCAATTAACACACACAAGCACGCTATAAAATTATATAGTAAAGTTGCCAACGAAAATAACTAGTGGGATTATCATTCGTGCGTGCAAAAAAAGTACAAAAATGCCATAGTGTAAGAAATGCTGTTGATAGAAAACTCGTCTAACAGTCAAGACTTCAACTTATATCAAGGGTAAAAAATAAAATAAATTCCCGAATTTCGAGCTTAACTTATTATTTCTAAAAATAGACTATAGTTTAATAAAATATATAGACTCGTTGGATATCCCTGGTAGATATCACTGTCACCGTCAAATGTTTGTCAAGGGGCCTTCCGTTAGACATTTGTGCGTGTATATCAAACGCAGTGTGGTATTGTCAGTTTTGTTTTAGTTCTTATACATAAAATTTAGCTTTCTTTTCCATTCTTTAAAAACATAGATAACGCTTTCATAAGAATACTGATAGCAATCCGGGAACATATAAAACTTTTCAAAATCGAGTTGTCTCGGCCGACGAAAGTGTTCGTTAGACTGTGGAAACATGCAATCACCGTAACAATAGCGTGTTACGGGCTCAAGGTTTTGCACCTCTGCTTTTTTTCTCAAGCCATTGAACTGTACCTCTGTCGCTACGCAACGTTATGCCAATACGTGAACCCTATTACCATGGCATAAGGTTTAAAATTGTTGATTTGTTTGGTTTGTTGCGAAGTTCAAGGTTTTAATTGCGTTACTGCAATGAACGGTCACGATGAGTGATAATGTGCATGCGTATGATGTTTTTGCGATGGAAAATAAATGGGAAAATGTCACAAAGTTACTGTTGAACAAACTGTATGTAATCAGGTGTGAACTGTGAATAGATACATAATGTTAGGTACATAACATTGACATATATGATATACAAGATGTTTGTATATGTAATTTCATTTTATTCAAATCAAAGTTGTGTGAACTCTACAAATTTACGTTGAACTACTTTAGGAGGTATTGATAACGCTAAATGGGTGTATAGGGTGGGTGTAAATAAACGTGGGTTTAATAATTTTTTGGTAAGTTACGGGGATGGTGAACCCCCTACAACCCCCTCTCCCTTACCCAACCCTCAAACATGAGACCTACTTTCATAATCTCTGGGCCATTATTTTATATTTATTCACAAAAAAATTCAATAAATGAAAATCCATTTTTTTGTTTTGTGAACAATAGCGCGCCAAGAGTCGGCCGGTAATTAATGTAGATGTAATCCTCTTCGCGACAAAGCTCTGGTTTAGAGACCCCTTCACCCTGTTTAAAAACAAAACAAAAATGAGTTTATGCTAATGACTTCACACCTAACGGGAAAAGTTCGGTTTTTTATGGTCCAGTGGAAAACGAAAACCATCTTAACCGTTGATTTTGTAATCAAATTCAGAAACATTGTATCCAAATACGCATTTGTTACATTACAATGATTGGGACTGAATCGTAAGTCTCTGAATGGCTAAAGTCAATGCCCATTGCCAAAGCAAATGCTCATTGTCAAAGTAAACTTACTGTTGAAGAAGCTTTTGTGAAGCTTAAGTTAAAGAGTCGCATCTAGTAGAAACTGTAATTACAGATAATCTTTATGTTATGGAGTAATACGTGGGTGCGTTATTCTTAAAAGGAGTTTAAAATTCATCACATGCATATACAAAATGCTTGCACTATTCAATGTTCTCTATTAACAGAAAAATTTGGTTGGACTTAAGGATGCAGTTAAACCCTTAGTTAGTCTTAAAAACTTTTATAATAATAAAATATATTTAACTGTACGAGTTGTTAGATTAAATAAATCGTCTAGTGAGCACTTAACACTCGACTGTATCGCACAGTTACGTTGCGCAACTCATTAATTCACTTCGTTATCGCGTTTACCTACTACCTAGTACCTCCTGCTAGCCACTTGGTTGTTACATAAGTTTGTTTATAATAGGTTGTTTGGTTGCAGGTCGAGTCGGGGCCGCCGGTCGCCATGGCAACTGACGCTGAAACAAACCCGTGAGCCACCAGGTAAAGCCTTCGATTAATTTCAGAATAAATAGTTAGAGTGGATTTTTGGGCGGTTTCATCTTTTTAGCGATTGAGGTTCGAAGAAATAAAATTATTAATAGAAAAATAAAAACCCGACTGTGAATAATTCGGGGGTGTATTGGTAAAATAGCCTATGTCACTAACAATGGGGATTGAGGACGTATCTAATGAGACCCCATCCGTTGAAAGCCGTCAGACCATTTAGGCTCTACAGCCTGGGTCACTAACCTGGGCGTAAGAAAGAAAATATTTATTAAGTTCGTAATATAAAAATAAAATTTATAAAAAGTAACTTGTATTGTTTGTTTTGATGACATTTCAAAGCGAAGGTGTAGGTCACAAGTTTAACAATACAGAAACGGTTAGGAACAACTGCTCTAAAACGTGCCAAAAGAATAGACATATAAGTAAACATACCCTCGAAAAATATTATCCTCCTTACACATTCGGCTAGTAAAATAAGGGTCATTGTTGTATTAGAACCTTACTACAAACTTATGTAGTCTATACTTATTACAAACTGTAATAGTAATATATTCATAGAGCTCAGACGTTAGGCTATTAGCAACGCAGATTGATTCGTAACAATACCTAGTTATTGTTCGAATATTACTGAATAAGTTACGTGTATATGGAGAACAAGTATCGATGAATATAAATATTAAATTGAAATTGTAAATTCAATATGTTGGCGGAATAACAATAACAGGAAAAGTGTTGTCGTTGGCGCCGGCTATGACGCAGAAGACCTTATAGGGGCAGCATGCAGAATAAAAAATTATTTTTTATTCATACTGGTTTGAATAAATTATGGTCCATTGCAAGGCAAAATCCTCTTAAGAATTCTCGCTCGTCCCTCAAAGTCCAAGACATTTTTTAAAACGTCTTAAATAACTTAACAAAATTGGAAATATATGAAACTATTGTGCCGAGGCCTAATTCAGAATCGACTTAAGCATCAGTAAATAGCTATAGCAGTCACTTGTGTTTATGCCCATGTTACTATTTATTTATAATATTAAAGTATATAGCAAACGCTTGGAATAGTTAGGTATGTTTTATTCGAGGAGATATAGTTAAAAGCAAAGCTGGATTTCATGAATATTTGAGATGAGTGGTCAAAGCAGGTGTCCGTAGTGACCACAAATCAACAGAGAAAACATAGCTCGACCATTAACGCAATGAATTCGACCCAAATTTAGATTCTGTATCCCGTTCAGTTAGAAATTCAAATGACTGAAACTCGGTTTCACTCTAGAAATCTCCGTTGAAGAATTAATCGAACGAGAAACACTCGGGTAATTGGAACGAATTATCTCGTATCAGAAATTAGCATCTGTTGAATAAATTTACGAGTGAATAGCATTGTTTTCACGAGTGTGTTTTGTCATGGCGTGGTTTGAAAGAAGAACTAGATTATGTATTCCTGGATATGAGAGTTTAAAATGCAACCAAAGTTGTAATATTATGTGGTAGTAATGTCAAAGTTAAATTATATCGTCTTAAGAACTAACAGCCAACTTAAAGACAGTCAAACGACAAATTACAAGGTGGATAAATTATTGGCGAATATGAATACAATGAACATAAATAAAGTGAAATATGGTTTAACCCACCTAGCAGAAAATTTTTGCAGTCTGCTTATGAGTTGAAACAATTAACAATATTACCTTTTCTGGACTAAAGAATAGAAAGCTTTCTTACTTGAATTTACTAGTTTATGCTAGTCTAGAGTATTAAACAAGTGAAGACAACAAAACAGTTTAAAACCTTCAAATCAATCAAGAATTTAATATTTATTCAATGAAAATATCTACTGACGATAAGAATACTCGAGTGAACCCACGCAATAGGCTAAAATGGATCTGATGTTACTCCGATGCTCGTATTGACCTGAATACATAACAATACTCACACCAGCACACAAGGACGCCAAACGACCTAGCAGATGAAACACCTGGACAAATACTTATTTATAACATTCCTTTAACTGTCATAAATGAACATTTTTGGTTGCCAGTTATTTGACTGTTTTACACCAAGAACAGTCCTAAAGTTACAAGAATCATCGTCTGCATCATACCAGACGACAGAATTTACGACAGTTATGGCAACAGATATGCTTTTTGAGGTATGAAAATGTACGAGCATGAATTGTTCTTAATATTCTAACCTATCTGCTGAACGCACACATTTTCACATTACATTTCTTTACTCAGATGATTGATATCTCGCTCTCGGGCTGTGAGTGTTATTAATGTCAACATTTCACGGATAAATTTATTGTAACTGGGTACATTTTTTACATTTAATATTGGTGATGCTTTAAGAATAGAGCGTAATGAAATAGTCATTTTTATCCTACATCCATACTCTCGGGAAAGTAGGTAAGTAGCCACAGATTTCAGCATGTTACTACGAAAAACAAAAAGAGATATACGTTATTACCTCTGAAATTGACCTCTGTCTATAGTTTTACAAAGATAGATATTATACATGCAAGAAACTAAGGACATACAGGAATAAACTGCTCTTCAATCAAGGGATAGGCGATAGGATAGGTTGCTTGAAGGGAGCATTGTTGATAATATTCCGAAGTATCAGCGGAGCAGTAGGTCATACTGGAGCACCCTTCTGTTCAGTAGCGCCTCTTGACCGGCCATACGACATTCGAGAGGCATACTCTTCTATTTTATTCCAGTTAAGTGTTATAGAAAACTCACTGTTGCCACGTGAGCTTGAGACTTAAAAACTGTCTTCATAACTTGCTGACAAATCAATGGCCTGAACTTAGCACATGTTTCTCCTTGTAAGTAAGGAGGCCTAGTTAGAGCATACTTCACTACGCTGCTCCATTGCCTCCGCAATGGCGTATTCATAAAAGGCAAACGTAAAATGTTTTTATTCTGCTAAAGTTACTATGTACTACAATTAGCAAGTGAGATTTTACGAAATAACGTACTTTACTATTAATAACATTTTTCCTGTCAGATAAATTCGTTCACAACTGTATCTGAAGTCAACCAAAATAACTGACGATTGGTTTTTAAAAGGAAGGGCCAATAAATGGATTTTCCATGTTTTCATTGTTATCACCACATACGTAATGACGTAACGTTATTTTCCCCGAAATAGCGTAAAACAAATTGGCCAATCCACTCAAACGAAAGCATATCTCGAGTAATTGAGATCATTATGCGTAATACTCAATTTGGGGAAAATTCGAGGGCAATTATTTTCTGTAATAGGGTCTTAGAGGCTGTACAGGAAAGGCATAAATAACCAGCTCGAGTTAAAAGGACCTCTCAAAACCTCTCCCACCTGATCCCGAGGCCTCTTCAGGAATAATGAATGGACATATTGTGCGAAAACTTAAATGTTTTGGTACTTAAGACGTCGTCGTAATAATAGGGGATGTAATGTTGGAAATAAATCTTATAAGTGGTCTATATTAGACCGAATTGGTAAACTATTTTAGTCTTGCACCCATGGAAACTAATTTTTAATACTATACACATCCATACAATTCAAAAATATACTAACCTATAGTACTCGAAATTATTCTACATTGATTTGGAAAAAGGAACATAATTTAAATCAGGAAAATTGAGAATTTTGAAAAATTGCTGGAAAGGTAGTGAAGTTGTTATGTATTTGAGCAGCATAGATTATAGGTTTTATTCTTAATCACTAAAGTTACAGGATGTAAAAACAGTATATTGAAAAAATAAAGTTTAAATATGCCTATGCCAAAATACTGAAAAAAAAACAGAAGATATTTCACTGACCGTGATTCTCCATTGATATTCTCCATTTAATACCTCACGCAATCGAGATCCAAAAGCAAAGCCGTGATACTAACATAAGCATTAATTAGGAGTAACTACTTATATTGCCATTGTATAGGTGCTGTTTTAATTCTACACGTCGTTATTCGTAGTCAAGTTTCCTTATACTGCAATAACCATAACTCAGAATGCAGTAAATACGCCGTGACCTGGAATCCCTGAGAGCAGTCAAGGTAAAAAGAAATCAATGACAAAACCTTCCGCTTTAAACACGAGGCGTGTTGAAAAACTAATGAGGTTTATGTAACTTGTAGTGCTGCTGATTTCTATAGAAAACTACCAATGGATTTCTTACTCGATCATCGTCATTAAAGAAAGTATATAATTTTTTTGTAATACTATCTGGTGATTAATACAAGACGATAGAAGGATTTTTGAAGGTATTGTGATCAAGCGTACTAGACCTAATATATTGTGGGCAATATTTTTGTTTTTTATTATAACTGTATGTATAAGGTTGAGTTGGTAATTGATAGACAAACGTCCAATTGAAAGATTAAAATTACTTATTGCTTTGTTAGGCATTTCGTTCCATTTTCTGGTGTTTAATTGAAATAAATGTAATTTTATATGGATTATAAATAGAAACATGAAGAATAAACGGGATATTAAATTTACAAATGTCTATAAATACATACTTACGTATTTAAGTATTCACTTTTTTCTTGCAACGTACAGGACAAACCGTGTTAATGCTAAAAGCTATTAGAGAACAATGAAAACCGTTACCAAGGAACAAAACATTAGCTGACATACTCACAAGTGGAACAGAAAATAATTATTTTAATGGGTTACTTCTGTCGTACGTAAAATTAGTTAAGAAACCAGTAACAAATATTTTTCTTATGTGTATTGCAATGAAATTGCAAAACACTAATGTTGCAAGCACTAATCGATATAATCATACCATCCTTAAAAAATGCCAAAGAAATGGATAAACATATGGGCAAAAAACATGACCCTCCTAATCAAGTGGTTGCTAAAAATGTACTCAAGCAAGTCAATAAACATACCGGAAATGTTTACCGTGACCTGTGACTCGTCCCTCAACCCAATTGAAGATCCTTGGTATCAGTCAAGGAAAACAAGATCGAAGCAGCATCCGACCTTGCACGAGCAGAAAGGTCATGGCTGGAGGAAGATAGATTACATTTACTCCTATTTGGGGCGCCGACTCGTTACAGCCGTTTCGCATTTCATTCGATCAATATGATTAAGGCAATGACAGCCTTTACGGTTGTAATCTCATCGTTCATTCGGCGGTTCATCACTTTCGTGTGAATCGTTAGCAATTTCGTGAATTGTAATGAATATGTCAACAGTTTAATCTGCGTTTGAAGTGCTTTGGTTATATGATTTGGCGTATTTGTAAATATTGTTTAAGCGTCTGTGTTTAATTTAAAGGCATGGTTTTTGGTCCTGAAATCTTGTAGTCATATGTCTTTTTGAAGACTTTGCCCAGAACGTAGTAATGGTAGGACTACTGAGACTCTGGATATGTGACTGCTGGTTTTAAAACCCTGGGATATCAATGACTGATGAACTAATTCTATCATGGTTAAGAACATTAATTCAACATTCTTAGAAAACCATTAATTCTTCCCCAATCCAATTAGAATTAGCGTGTTCCTATCTTAATGGTGATTAGACGTAGCTACCAACATTTTATTGGTTATTAGAAAACTTTAATTTACAAAGAGCTACAAATATGTTTATGTTAATTACGCTGACTGGTTCAAAAATTCAAATTCTGTATGTAGTAGTCAATTTCGTGCATTTTGAGAGTTCAACTCTTTCATCAACATTTTACATTGACCTAATTAGACGCCCCTGAAAATTTTCAAGGCGCGCACTTGGTACAGCATCCAATTAATTTAGCTCACGGCTAGTGTGGGATCTAAATCTCTAGGTCAATTTCATTTGGATAAATGGCGGTGATTTCGTTTAACTAAATTAGTTTAAAATTTGATTACTGGATGGCTTTAACCTATTTAGGGTCTACTGCAGGACATGGGTTTCTTTTTATCACTTAGAACGTTGTAGTTCACGTTTCTCTGAAGTGGATAAGTAAAGAGTAGGATAGATTACTGGATATATGAAACATGTACTAAATTAAATTGCTATATTTAAGCCAAATTATTTGTTGGTTCACCGCAATACAGTATTTCTAGTGTTATAATATTATCATATACACAGCAACATTTCCTATACAGCATACTAAAAGCTTACTCCATTAAATAATGTATTTAGAAATTTCAATTTACTTAAAGTTACTATTGAACAAGTCTAACAAAGCTCCAAAGCTTACGACCTCTAATTAATTAGAAGCGGCTCAACATCAGCAGTATTTTGCACTTGCCGTTTTTGTAACAAGATTCTGTGGTCTTTACTTGCCTTTAACGTAATTTAATGAGTCTGTTCCATGTTTCTTACAAGACGCATTTTTAATTACACTGTCTTCATAGTGTGCAACCCTGTTGCTTGCTTGTTTTCCAGCTCAAAATAAGGTGACCTCGTTTCGTCACATGGAGCTTTCATTAAACGACAAACAGTGCTAAAGGGCTTGGAATTCATTAAGCTAGCACCATCTCAAAGGCTGCTCTTACAGACGGCCTTTGTTAGATAAAAGTAGAATATTTAAAAGAATATCGTTTTGTTTCAAATGAAATTTTCGAATAGGCTCGGAAAATCTTACTATCAAATCTTGTACCTTTTTAAACACACAGAAGTATGTGTGTATGTTTGATATTTCTCACTCTAGACTATATTGACTAAAGCTCTTAAGTAACGAGTTCAAAGGCTTCCAATGCAACAATCTTCTAAAACTCCGCACCGCAATATGTCTAATCTGCAATTACGTGTCATTGTTAATCTCTTAGCCCATCTTGAAACTTTACGACCATAATCATTTTGAAAAACCTATGCTATTATGTGTTCACAGACTTTATCGTGTACATGTGAACGAAATCGGGTGGCATTGTGGACTTTTATTGTATACGGTTCATCAAAATGCAATTTCGGTTTGTAGCCGTAATTATAACAAAAGATTGCCTCATGTGGGAACTGGGTCCGAGCGGTTTGTTACGTCATGCGGAGATTTTTAATAATTGTTGTTCGTCAATTTGGGGCGAGGTCGAAATTGCGTCAACCTGATGCTGTGTTGACAACATCAGCACCGGTTGAAATTAAATCAGTTAGTGTTGTGATAAGTGATGTTAATGAGTCCAAATCGTCTTATGCTAAGATATTGTGTTTATTTTTTAAACTGTACGAATAATCTTTTGTTCGATGGAACAATTTGCGAAGGCTTGTGGAAACTGAAATAAGTAATGTCTTTATACGTACATAAATGTAGATATGTGAGCAATTTTATGTATAAGAGCAAAAAAAGATAATAGAGTTGAGAGCTTCGTCTTATCCTAGAATTCAACTGTCAGTTCAGTCTTCTGGGTGACTTGTATCTGTATAAGATGTTCATTCCAAAAATTCGGTTGTATTAAATGTCTTACTTGTGTACCCAATGAATCAATTAATGTTACAATTGGCTAAGAAAAAAGCAAAAAACATCTGGAAAGACATCGAATTGGAAACAATTTCAATAAGAATGCTCGTGAGTAATCTAATAAATAATAAAAAGAAATATTTTCTCGATTTATAGACGATACTGATTGAGCTGCTCACTCGTTGGAAATTATTACACGCGATGGTCACGGCCGAGCGCACGTAGAGAGTGCTACGTGGAATATACTATTCATAGCTGTATATATCAAATGTCTACTTAACACAAGACTATTACGTGTAATTGATTGGATCGTAATTAAATTTAACAGATATTACATACTTAGATTAAATATTTCTTAATATCTGTTGTTGGCATAATGTGGTCTAAACATTGTTCAAGTTTTTTAAATTATGGTGTCATTTTGTCGTTTTACATGGCTTTGCTACTGCAGGTTGGAGGCCTTACGTTTTATGGTCGTTATCGCGTCGTTAAGTACTGTTACGAAAGTAATTTAGACTGCCAAAGACTAGTAGGATCCATTGACTTAAAGATGGAAAAGATTTGTGGGTTTCTTGCAATTTGCCGATGGAGTCGAAGAAGCTTTTCCTAGGTAAACTTTTATTTTGGTTCCAATAAGCAGTATTTGGTTATCCAATCCATACAATATTACTATTTCAAAAGTCTTAAGCGTTAAAACGTCGTTTTGTAACATTTCAGACAAGTGCTATACATTATTTATTAACATTTGTAATGTCATCTGAAAACTATAGAAGTACCTTATGACATCATCGCCGCCGCATCGAATAACCATAGTCGATTCGTTCCACGCCACTTCCTTTCAGTTCTAGTTCTTGTAGCTGGAAAACTAGGATCTCAGTATCTACTTCAATTCTCCCTCTCTGTCTCTCGACTTGATCTACTCCATCATCTATCTCTATCCCTCGCAGCATCCGTATCGATCGGCGCGCCGCCCTTGACCTTCGTGCGTAAACAGAGTTCTGACCTTGTAAGCCGTGCCGTCTGCATTGTGTTAACGCCGCAGGCTAAATTATGAACATCTACAGCAGTTGGAATACTGACCTTTGGCAGGTGTTTCCTGTTCACCTTTTTGTGTACTATGTTATTGCGGTTTATGCATGCAATGAGCAGTTTTATTTGTTTGACATTTCTAGTTGTTGCGACTGTCCACTTTATATTCTAACAGAAACTAGATAGTGTCATTATTCACGTCACCTTTAAATTAATATCAATGAACTTATATCTTCGTTTATTTTTGGATTTTATTTAGCTTCCTAATTGCTATTTATTAAAATACTGTCTGATGTTAATATACCTTGTTTTTAGTCACATTTTAATTACTGTTAAATAAATGTATAATTAGGTATCATGGTTAGCTCTAACGAAATCAAAGGAATTTAACAATAGACTAGTTTTGCAAACCATACAGTTAATTAATACAAAAACACTTAAAAGGAATAAGAAACTCCGCAATCTAGCCACGTTCGCGATACAAATTTCCATGAAAATATGGAGGAAACATTCCTATGAGAGCGGAGAGACGAAGGAAATTTCTTGGAAGTTTTATTACCTTTAATGGTGACGTTGTCTGTTCCTTTCAGCAATTTCCGGACACAGACCACATTTACATACTGAAGTCTTATGTTTTATTGGTCGAACGAATGTGTTATGCGCAATACAGTTGTGTCCTTGACAAGTTCACGATATTAATATATATCCTAAGTCTCGTGAAAAATGATTAATTTTGCTGCACAGATAACTTATAATATTTAGAGACTCAGGATTAGAATTTAGGGATCTGAACTATAGATAAACTTCAGTCTGTACTATAGGCTGTACTATAGTCTATAGACTATATACGATAGACTCTAGTCTATCTATAGTTAGAACAACACTCGAACTCGACACAAATCCAATTACGTGTCATATCTTATAAATCATCCGCACGTATGTATGTACAACGTACATACATAGGTATGTTTGAAAAACATTAGTCTTCTTCAGGACGTAGTCATTTAATAATGTGTCTAGAATTCTAGACATTTATCATGTTCGTAGCCTCGATTCCTTTAAAGATCGTCTCTAATATCTTCCTTTGGGAAATCATTAAAGAGCATCATTTCACTTGATTTGCGGTTGTGGATCCCGTGTAGCGTGAATATTATATACACACCTTACGTTAATGGTTAGGAGTAGATATTATTATTTAACATTCTGATACGTTCAAATGGAAAAGATTTTAAATATCGTATTAAATAAACATGGACTTCGTTCTCCATCATGTAGAACGGGTCTTTTTATTTTTTTAAGATAAAATGGACATGGACATCGTAACAAACTTCGAATAGGACTAAGGGGGACTGTTAGTCGGTTATTAGGTCCTGTTAGTAATAGCACGGGTCTCTCCGTATATTGAGAATCTTAAAGTACTCTCAATCAGGCTCGAATGTCAGAGAACTCTAATAGGTTCAATAGGTGACCATCTATCCTGTTGGTAACAACAGGGAATGGTAACATTGCCAGCTCGTTTATTCACGACTTTTTGGCCTGTAGAGGCAATGTAATTTCATAATGATTTTATGTAGCCTATAACTAGCGGACTAATGAGACGCTTCTAATGAAACCCTACTTATTAAATTATGACCAGTGGTTTAGGAGTTAAGAGGGAACAGATAAATATACTTACATACAATACCGATCGCAAAATCATAAGCTTCCTTTTGGCTTCACCATAGTCTGGTAAAAATGCTATCAATGAAAGTATAGAGTATACCTACCTACTAGCTTTCCGTCAGCGGCTTCACCCGCGTGGAATTTGGTTATATCGCGTGTATATATTATTATATTGTCGTGGGTGGTAAGAGAGTGAGATGTTTATATGTCGGTTGCAGGTGGCGCGGATGTCGGGCGGAGGCGGCGGCGGCGCGGGGCTCATGTCGTGCGTGCGCGAGGGCTCGCTCGAGCCGCCGTACCGACCGCCGCACGACACACACACACATGGTACGACTGACACACACAACTATCGATAACGTTACACATTCGTTAATCCACCTTATCACTCTCTGTGAAAACTTGTAAAGCTATATATGGGTATTAGGTAGAAACTAATTGTCACTTGCTTTGGTAATGAAAAACATCGCGAGGAAACTTGCTCACTTAAGAGTTCTCTGTAAAGTTTTCAAAGGTGTGAAGTCTGCCAATCCGCACTTGGCCAGCGTATTGGACATTA
>LGAG01000457.1:621584-632326 GCA_001278395.1 Lerema accius
CCTACATTAATAATATAATTATCCTAAAGGAAATGACATGATTATGTTAATTATGGAAACATTTTTAGGTATGTCGAATCAGAATACTAAGATTTTTTTCGCACGCGACAACGACAAGACAAATTGACATTTTGGGGTTGCATAATCGCAACCACAGCAGTAGCAAATGATAGTGCAATTTGCGAGACATTTTTATTGACAACGACGACTTTTGGCCCGCAAAATATTGTCTTCGTGAATTAAAAATACACTTGTATGCAAGTCATTGTTATCGTTGTAATGTGCGACATTAAATCGTGTAACCGTCGCACATGAGAACAGACGTTTAAAAGATACCTGTGAGGATTTTAACACCACTCTTCAATGAAGACGCACGGCTGTTAGTCTCAAGTTAGTTGGAAAGTACAAAAATGCACCAGTCATGTGTATTTTATACAAGTCATCTTGGAACACGGGCGATCGCTCTCACAACTCAAAATGTATTTAAATTTCTATCTCAATTACGGTGCTTTGTTTCGTAATATTCATTATTTTTTTATATCCTTAATTTTTTTAACAAATCTGTACCCATATAAATTTAGATTATATCGTAATCATACAAATTAATAATAAATTGCTTAATGATCAGCTGCAAAATAATAAAATTAACATTACAAGTACAAACAAAATCTACCACAAATATGTTAATTACACTAATTTACATATCTATTTGTTGAAGTTAACTTCTTTAAACTCGTATGTTAAACTTGGCCCCTTTTAACAACTTGATTGGACAACAGACGATGGTGAGTATTCAAATACTTATAAGTAGAAGTGCGTAAATTATCGAAACAGAACGTAATTCATAAAAACACGAACAAGTAACCATCACAGAATTTTTCTAATTTGCATTCACACGAGTGGCGTGAAATCGTACACTATTTAGCCGTAGTTGTTACATCGCACGACTACGACGTCGCGGCTAAATGTAAAAAAGACATAATAATATACTTAAAATGTTTTTGTAATGTACTCCCTGTACTTCTGTACCCCTGTTACTTCTGTACCTTCTATACCCCTGGACCTTTGTACTCCTATACAGACAAAACCAGGAGAGTATAACGATACGGATACTAATATAACATTACGTATTAGTAGTACGGTATTACCAGAACATTTCTATGGTATTCGAACATAACTCAATATGTCTGTCAAACAAAGGACTGTCTGTCAATATCAAACACAGTATTATAAAAATTTTGTTTATTTTCGAAATTAAATGCATTTACAACATATTTCAAACACGTTTCATACGCTTTGCTCACTATGACATCGAATCGTAAGTCGTAACATATGGAAAGTACCTACACTTAAAATATATTATTATTACCAATGAAAGTATTCGTAATTATTAACGAAAGTAATAAATCATATAGCGTTGACATTAAAACATGTCCGTCCCCGACAAATTATAGGAATATTTTCTTTTCAACACTCTTTCTAAACGGCTAGTTTGCGAGGGAAACAACAGTTTGTCTTGGCGTGTGAATACGAGAAATAAATAATGGTACCATTCACTAACACTATTAATGGCTAAGATTACTACTTTTTTTCTGCAAAAAAAGAGATTCGTAGATAAATAGGTGTTTGAACAACACTAGAACATGTTACCATCTGATATTAATCAAAACAATCATCAACAATGATAAAAAAAACAGATATGTTATCTTTTAAGTGCTCAGTGTGAAGACAAGAAAATTGCCCCGATTCCAATTTTCTTTTTTACGAAGAAAAAGCTCTACTATTATCTATTATATATATTTTAATCCATAACGTAAAAAATACGCGGTAGGTATTTTGCATAAACAATACTTTATGTTTGAATTTTATCACTATTCAGTGTTCATTCACAGCTCATTGGTTATTAAAAAGAAGGAAAAAAATCTCGCCGATTAGCGCCAAATTGATACGGATCAACCACAGATAATGTATCAGTGTTTAACAAGTAACCATAAACAAGAATCTAACCACTAACCACAGAGTAGTTCCCTCTTTTGTACAACAATAAAATTGTTTCTCCTCCCACGTTTTTGTAAGCGCTGTAAAACTGTTAGATTATTGCTTTTAACTGTTGTCTTTCTTATACTTGATAGCTACTAACTGTAGAAATTGGTTAGCTGAGAAATACGTGGTAGGAGCGTGTAATTTGATATTTCATGATGAAAGGAAAAGAATAGGGATTTGTTATAGACTTTATTGAGTAGGTACAGATGTCCAAATAGGATCAAAACTTTTTGGCCCCAATCGTTAAAAAATGATTTCATCGACAGATTCTTTTAAAAAAGCTGTAATTAAACAAAAGTTAAAATTATAATCATCCGACTATTTAGGCATTATTCCAGGTAAAGTGATTTTCTTTTGCTATTTTCAAAGTAACTATTACGATAAAAAAATACCTACTACTTGAAACTTTATCATTGTTACCAAACTCCGTCTTAAGTCAATTAAATGTTATTGTTAACTAAACGTTATTTTTGGTTTCATTATTAATTAATCGAGTGCTAAGGTACATGAGTAAATTCTTCACTAGCCTATTCACATATACCTATGATGTTATTAACGTGTGAGACCCCTTGTTTCAATGTAAATATGTCAAGGACCCTATTCATACACCGCATCAGCTAACCCTATTTAGCACTTCGCTGATTCATTATCATTCTCACTAAACTTGAATCAACTTGTTCAGTACGTGGGTGTTACGCCTTGAAGCAATGTTACCAACTTTACAGTCCAACTTATTGCTTCCTCGCCTTGAATCAATTAACTTCACCTTCGAGAGTTTTGGTATTAAAGGAGTTACTGTAAAAGGAGTTATATTTACTCACTATAATAATATTTTTAACTGTTATTATTGTGTCATCTTTTTTTGTCCTTTTTTGACATTATCTAATCGTTTCAAGATAAAAATAAATAGATGATGTAGATTGCAGATAGTACCTATCTCCTTCCGCAATACTGATTTTTAACACCAAAATATTATAATCAAAACTTTTCCCCTTAGTAAGAGCTCACCATTGTTTGTTTTCGTTTTTATTTTTACTCTTTACATTTAATGAAAATTAATGAAAATCTTTGATTTCATGATTTTTTAATTCACAATGCTTAATATTATGTAGCAAGAGTAAAATATTCCACTTAACATATTTAGAATTTAAATCTAAATTAATAAAGTTGAGTCCTTGGGTCCTTAACGCTTTCATAGATTTTTACCAACCAGGGTCTCCGTTAATAATTGTGTAACACAGCTAAATTCAAATACTATTAAGCGGTGTCTACACGAGCTCGTCAAGTAAGTACCTACGTGACACCAGTGACGGTCGGGAAGCACTACAGCCAAGCGGCTTATAAGACACGTCAACTAATCCATTTAGGACTGTCGGCAGTCGCCAGTCGAGGATCACTTACAATGAAACGATCG
The DNA here is from genome assembly GCA_001278395.1 of Lerema accius. NCBI lineage: Eukaryota > Metazoa > Arthropoda > Insecta > Lepidoptera > Hesperiidae > Lerema > Lerema accius. The sequence continues at coordinate 625,042 of LGAG01000457.1, forward strand.
TGAATTCTTATACAAGGGCAGTGCTGACACTAGAATCGACTAGGGAATTTCAGTTTTATTTAGTGTCGTAGATGTAACGACACGATTAAATGTTGCTTATCGATGCGACCTCAATGACAGGTGCAAAATAAAAAAGTAAAAAAATCAGTCTTATTCCCACTTGCGTCTTTGCTGCGACAGACGGCACTTTTAAAACTGCTTGCATTTTTTTTTTCTTGCAATATTTTTTCATTACGCTGTAGCACTAATAAAGCTGATAACACTGAAGTCCACTTTAAGTTCAAAAATCAATTGCGTTAAGTTTGATCAAAATAAAATTTAAAGATTACATAGTAAGATTTATACACCTAGGAATCGTAATGTAGGTATCGGTGTCATAAGAAATGGAATGTTGACGTGACATAATTTGTTTCTTTCAAGAAGCCCTAGAATTACTACTATTGATATCAGTGAGACAGTATGTAATTATTTATGAATGACTTTTAAAAATAGTTATCTTGCTATTTGGAAAAAAATCATTGATTTTTCGATCGGTATCGATTTAAATTCTAAGTCTACGTTAAGTACCTAATCACTCAGTAGAGTAATAGATCTAGGCATCCTGCTATTTGTAATCCATACTTCCTTCCTTTCATATTTGTCAGTACTTGATTAATTTAATGTACGAACGAACGGATTTTGCACCAAAATCAGTCGTTGTTTAATTACTTTACGGAAACAAACAACTTTGTTGCGCTTGTTGTTTTTATATAACCGTTATTAATAATGCAAAAGCCTTGAATTCTTATCAAATTTCATTATTTTAGAATAATAATCGTTAAAATACCGAATTAACCTCTTTAATTTTGACGAATGTTGCAATATTGAATAAATCACCATGACAAAGTTACGTAAATTTGTATAAACCTTGCGTTTTCCCAATGCCAACAATCATACTTGTTGCTAATTGTACAGTTCCTTCAGCTTGCAACACTAAAATCATATTTTTTACTGATTTTTGGCAATCGTTGATTGTTTGCGGGATTTTTTCAGTTCCTTCTGACATTATTCATTTTTTGTTTCAAGTGTTATTCTGTATAACTATGTATTGGTACTTTATACATATCCTCAGTCAAAGTTGCCAGGATTAAAAATTATAAAAACAAAAAATAGTGCGTGTAGGAATAACAAGAATAACTTTTAATTTTAAAAATATACATTTAAATATAACTAATTAGCTAATAATTTCAGTGGATTAAAATTCTATATCTAACTTATTACATTTTTGGTGAACTATAAACCAAGCTTTAACTATAGGTTAACAATGTTTTCACGAAAATTTTAATATGTGGTTAATTATAAAAAAAGGAATCAAAGTAAAAACGTAATTTTATGTAACTAAATGATAAAACAGACAGACAGAAATAGTTTTAGAGGTGCCTCCACACATTTCATTTCATTACCAACCTTGTTTTCAGTATAAAAATTACCATATTCATACATCAAAGTAATTTATTCATATTTAACGCACGCAATTTAGTCTGTCGTCTGTCTGCACGCACCGCCTGTCGTGTTACCGTAATGCGTAATGTCACAGCTCTTCTATTTTTGACATCTGGAATTTAACCAGAAATGATATTAACAGAACTCTTTCTACTAATAAAAAGGCGTAGTGAAAATTCAAATCAACAATTGAGCAGTCTAAAAAAAGTGTAGCAGACAGGACCATAGACTAATTACAATGTTCTATTTCACTCGCACACGGAAGAGTATCGTTGTGATTGTGTAAAAGAATTAAAAAATATATTTTATACTTTATTTATGTTACGTCGTTTATCGACAACTGAAAAAATTGTTTCGCGCTGCTTTGCACGTGTTCTTATCCTATTTACAAACTTTAATGTAATATGTACCTACTTTTGAATGGTTGCGACTAAAAACAATTTTGTTTTTTAACATACCTGTCTCATAATGATCTATATAAACCAATTAGTCAGTGTAAAATTATCCTAAACTGCAGTAACGACTCGCCCTACAAATTATTGAGAGCGTTACTCGTATTCGTTAAAAATAAAAATTGTAAAACCGGTGATACTAACATAGTAGGTAATAACAGTAAATCACATCACTATCACATGACATCACTAGTGCCGGAAGCACGTCCGGTGCATACAGAACATAACACTTGCGCAAACTGAAACAATCAAATCAGCGTATTTTTATTCTGTGCCGGCTTTGAATGGCGCGTAAAATTACACAATTTAGGTTCGTTTGTTATACGCAGTACGCTTTGTGTTTGAAAATAAATATTTTATACTAATTGGCGTAACGGAAATATTGCAATACTTATAAGGAATTAGTTAAAAATATTATTACAGCGCCATCTCTTATTTGATATCGGTTAATTGTCTTGACTAACCTTCTAAGGTACCTACCTATCTACATGTGTATATGTAGAGCTTAAAAACTTATTGTATGTATACTTATGCCCTGCGTATTAGCAAGTGAATATTCTTACATATTTTCTACTTAAAAGTCAGTTAAAATAAGATACTTGTTTTCTTCATAAGGTCTATCTACATTATGTTCAGCCACAGAGCAAAGAATGTATCAGCCATAATCTTTTTAGGTGGCCCGTTATAATCATTGTCCATATAACACGCCAGCAAATAAACTAAGTCCAATTTGTGTATAGCTTCACATAACAATAACACTTAAAGCCACAATACAAAAGAGGCTAAGTACCAAAACTAATCACATAAAACAATTCACTTGCATTATACCTCGTTCCTCTAGAAAATGTTCGATCTTCCACCATTTTATTGAGAACTTTCAGACAATTATTACAAGCTTAAAGAAGAGGTCTAGTTAAATTGGTAATATTACATTACCTTAGACCTCTATAATAGTTATTGCAGTACGTACGAGGAGACCACATCATACTGGTACCACTAATATGGCGTTTGCGCGCTTTCTATACACTTTCCACGGTTCAATTGTTTGACTAAACCGATTAGTTATCTGTTGTGTAAGGTTTTACTGTTCGAATAGAATAACTACAGTTTTAGTACCTACTACACGATTACGGGATTAAGCTTTTCTACGGCATAAAACAGTGTCGCAGACCTCTTAGGTACATTGTTATCCATTACCTATATTGAATATGGATTGACATGTGAGTTTTAATTATAGATTTAGCTGTTTCATTAGCTTGGCAGTGATAGCCTAGTGGTTTGAACGTTGGTTTTCCGAACCGGAGTTCCTGGGTACGATCCCTGGCACGCACCTGTAATTTTTTAAGTTATGTGCGTAAGAAGCTAATTATTACTTGCTTCGGTGAAGGAAAACATTCCGAGGAAACCTGCACACTTGAGAGTTCTTAAAGGCGTGTGTAGCCTCAGTAGCCTGCCAATAGGAATAACATGTTTCGAAGCGAAACGAGGTCGGGCCACTAGTAAATTAAATACTATATAGCGTAGTACAAGGAAGTACAATCAAGCAGTTGTAAGTTTTGTAAAGATTAAAAATAAAATTAATCAATCGTCACTTATCGATATATCTCAATAAAGGTGACATTGAACTGATTGTCAATAGCCGACAAGATTATTCTATTGATATACGAGTAGTCGTTAACACGTAACAGTGTATAATAAAACAATTAACAACAAAGAAAGTGATTGTACAACGACAATCAATAATGTTATCTGATACGGGAAGTGCCGCCAGTTTAGTTTTATTATCTGTGCAAATATACGCCATTTTATTTGACGTAATATGTGGAGGGCATTGTAGAAATAATTAAAAATAGTAAAAAAGTGTTTTTAAGATGGGTTTTGGCGCAAATGCCGAAGGAAATAGCATTTTATCTAGAGGCCCAGGTAACATAACATAGACAACATTTGTTAATGCAACATCATAACAATAACCGTCACGCCTAAAAGTTTTGAAATGCCCCCTATTCTCTACACGGTACAGATTACCATAACATACGTTATCACCATATCAGAGTAGAAAGCGGAAGGGGGGCCGAATGTCGGTCGGAAGTCGGGATAGACCGATGCGGATACTGTCTGTCTATTTGACTCATTATTACAGGGAAGCCACAATCTATACTTTCGGTACATATTTAAGAATAACTGGCACACTTAGTTTATTTTGGCACACTTAAATTTTATATGGAGAAAAAGTGCACAAGTATTTTTAATTTAAAATATTATGTGTTACGAATACATTTATTTTTAAACTACAGCAAAACTTGCATCACAAGTTTTGTGAATAAACAGCACAAAGTTGTCAGTCGGAAAGCCCCGGTGATTTATGTACACAGTTGACGTTGTTGTTAATAATGTCTTATATCAGAATAATAATTATATTGTTTGACATTACGAGGCTTGGTCGTATTTCTACCACATGGGTCCTCAACTAATAATAAAATTGCAAGGTAGGTCGATTTCATGTCTGGGACTGTATGCAAAGTAGCTTTGAGCATATTAATTTAATTTTGCAATTCGCTAGCCGCACCTGTACACCGCAGGACGAATAAAATATACTCCTGGGAAATTGCAATGAACATAATTATAATACGTTTTAGTCATCCATATGCTAATTGTGAAAGGTTACGGTAATGATATCTTGTTATTAATATTAATTAGTGGTAAATTATTAGTCTGCACTGCACCAGCTGTGTATCTAATCGTAGTACTTTAACATAAAATCATCATTACCAACCAACATTGTCATTGATAATAGGTCATCATTACAACCCATAACTGTCCCACAGGTGGGCAGGTGGGCTATAGTGCAGTGCTCGAGTATTCGATTTGAAATATTTTAAAACAAAAGCTAGCCAAATTGGTCACACCGAATTTTTGCGAGACTAAAGAACAGTAATTGATTTATACATACAATACTTATATATGGATGGATAGATGTTACTTAATGTTTCTTCACTTTACATGCATCTAAATTTTTTTGCAAGAAAACTGATTTTAGTATTAATCGTGTGTATTAATTGATTTGTACTTCAACACTCGTGGCAGCCGAATCATTTTGCAATTTTTAAATATCAGTTCAACCTGTCTGACATACTCGTATAGCAATCCTCACGCGAACAATAACGTTAATTGCATTCGAAACGGTTTGTATACGTCAAACGTTTTTGAACGTTCAATTATTTATGACGCCTGTTAACCTGTTACTGCTGTAGCGGTAACTGAGGGTTGTAATATATTGTTAGATACTGTTATTAATTAAAATTTGTTATTTTGTTTATTAACATTTTACATACACTTCTGTAGGTACATGTAAAATTACCGTTTAAATACCTGTAATAGAAAAATAATAGTACCTAGTTTAAAAGTTCGTAACAACTTCAGGGTGCCTCGATTTGAATGTCCAAGAGTATGATATTTGTGTGATGTTACTTTGTTCCTTAAAACGACGACAGAATAGTAGAGGGTCTTTAAAAAAATACCGTGATATAAATACCAGGAACTTCGAGTAGAGACTTACTACTCATAATATTAATAAACAGTAAGTAGATTTACTGTTTTAGCTTATACCACACACACAGTTCACGAAACAGCCTTGTAGGATATACTTTACTTTTATTGTCCATAAACTACTACAAAATGTTAGTTGCATACATTTAAGTACGAGACAATCTAATCTGAACACTTGCCATCAATCTCATTTTGTAACAATATCGCAACTAAATCTCACGAAGCCACAACGATCGGATTTCTTTCCAGAATTGAGATGTGAAGAAATTAAGGTATTCAAATGATTGTAAAATCGGATCCATCAAATTGAATGTAGGCTAGTGTTAGACCACTGTTACCTCATTGTGCAAGCAAGTGTACGGTCGGAGCCCGTTACACTATCCAGTTACAAGGTGATTCAGAGTATATAGAGTACTTACTTTACCGCCGACGACTAATTTTCATATCAATATGTTTTGTGGAAAACTAGTCCTACTCCTAAGACCCTCAAACTATTAATGATCCATGTTAGTAAGGGTCTGGCCCGGCATCTAACAAGCCCTAAAGCATATTCTACCATGCTGCTATAAAGATGTTATCGGCCAGCCCAATATTTAGGAGATTGTATGCCCCCCAAATGCCTCCAAACTACGAAATTGAAGACTACTTTTCCCGAAGCATGGAAATGCACTGGAAATTTTGCCATAGCGTAAAAGTTTATTAAAGTTTTGTCCATATAAATGGACAGCCTTTAAATAGATTCCCACATGGTTGTAGAAACAACTCAATAAATTTTTGCAATTGGTATTTAATTTTAGCCTAGCTGTTGCGTATTACATCCGTTTGCCACTTTCAAATTAAAAAGTAAGTAGGAATCTTATCTCTTAATATTATTTAAGTTTATTTTTGTCTCATTAATCACCTCTTGATTAATTAACGGAAGTCCTAATTGGACGATAACGACTAAATACAATCTTCTTTGTGATGGCTGCAACAGTGTAAATAGCACTTAGTTACTAAGGAAATAGAGCTGATATTTGTAGTGGCATGTTTATTTTAGATGGATGGCTTATTGCTACTTGTTGTATGCTATTTGGATAAAGATCTTACATTGAAAAAAACTTAAGTTTCACTTTAGTTTGGTAACGCTACCTATTATTACCATCTATCTCTTAAAGCAATCATTATAACCTTTCGGCGTTTTAACGTATTGAAAAGTAGAAACATTGACGCAGTAACATTATCATTAGAACATTACGATTATTTTGTTATTACCAATGATATATTACAAAAAGCGTGAAGACTCAAAAACGACCTAATTGGCTGTTTTTTTGCATAACTTACCTACAATAAATTTCGTACACAATAAGGAACCATGTTATATATCGTGGAACAATTTATTTGGTCAAAATAGGTTCTTTAATACACTAAATTATTATGGAAAGTTATAGTCAATATCCAGTACCGTGATATAAGCCTTGGAGTGGTTGATAACGACCGATAAACATCAATGTCATTGCCGATAGTTGATAACAGACTGATAGCACTCAATGACCCTATAAATTTTATGGTAAATTTCAAGTGATCATCATGTTCATTGCGTCAACAATATCTCGACGCGGCTTGTTTCGTTTATTGCGCAATAGGTAACTATGAAACGATTTGCAATAAAAAAGTAAATTATTTAATATTTGTGTGCATGATTAATTACAATTTATCATCCACTATTTGTGCCGTCAGTTTTGGACATATTATTTAGTAATTTCATCCAACCAAGCCAAAATTAGGGTATGCTTCGAGCATATTACCGGAAAATAACAAGAACC
>LGAG01000457.1:661125-689191 GCA_001278395.1 Lerema accius
TTTATTTTACTGCCCAAAAAATATTTTACTGCCCAACTCATTATTTCCACTGCTCAATGTAACTGCTGGGATTTTTAAGTTACTGACCACTTTAATTAGTGCCGATAATAAGTACCCACATTAAATAATTTGGTAAGAAGGCATACCTCATTTTAATTTTCCCAGAAATAAAATCTGTATTTAATTAATCTACGGAATATAAGATAAGCGTAAAGGAATTGTAAAAGATAGGAAATTGAATCCTTGGGACAGCATAGAATTCCAACATTTGCGTTGAATATCCTCCAATCCTGCAGCAAAATGCTTGAGTCTAGGCACATCAATAATGAGGTCATTTGAATCTAAGAAAAATCTTGGTTCTTAACCTAGAAACCAAAGTTCGCTATTTAAAAATAAACTATAAAAAATGTTGATAAAATCTTTGATGTTGGTCGGCGATCTGCGTGACACATGGTATTTTGTTATTAATTAATAAAAAAATTAAAAGGTCAGCGACGATTAATGTATCCACCTGTTAACCTTTGTTCATTTTTATTTAAAATATTTCAAATTATAAATCAGCGCTAGATAACGGCGCTAGGTGTCATCTTTTCATAAGTTATAATTTACCATAGTTCAAAAGGGTGATAAATTTCGTGTAACATAATGTAGTGGTACCTACAACATCAAATTATTACAGACAATAATATTTATTAATAATATATAAGTATTAATAATGTTGCTGCCTTGTTCACTAGCTGTCACTAGCATACTGTAATATAAATTAAATTAATAATGACTGAAGTATAATACCTGTAAATTATTCCGATTCACTTGATTTCATGGCAATGATAGAGAACAAAATTATTTGGGTTATGAAGAGTTATAATATCTAGTATAACTATCATGGTATCTTCGTCATTTCCTGCCAATTCGCAAACTATGCTACACATGCGAGTTGTCCTACCATTGTTTATTTTTTACTGTATTTCCGTTACCTTTACGTTTAAGAGGTAAACAGACGAGCGCTACGAATGTAGGTATGGTAGGAAACAGATATTTCCTTTAATTAAACAATTATCTTGCACTTAATAATTAGAATACGAACGGACCAACTGGAAGTACTTCAAGTTAGAGAATTTACAGGAAGGCCGAATGGATTGAAAATTAGAAAATATTATAACCTGATTCTTTGTTAAAGCTATATGTAAAAATATTCTTTATTTTTGCAATATTTAAACCGTGTTAAATAAACTAGTAGGTAAATGAAATATTTATCATTTTATATTTCGTGTCCCGATTCAAACGAAATTCTAGAGTAGCAGCATTGAATGTCGATTTTTTTATTGTTTAAAAACTTGAAGTAAAATTATCCGGTTATACAACGCGAATAAAGTACATTAATAATCTCAAAGTTTTTTTAATAACTGAACAATGACAAGGAAATACGAGTATGCTGCAGAATCGATTTTTTACAGTGAAGTTTATTTTAACAGTTAATTGCTGAAACTGCGCAGTTGCAATTTGCGTTAACTTGTCGTTGCAAAAACCGACTGACCTAGTGATATTGCGCGCGTCACGCGTAAGACTACATGTTTCTATGTTTGTAGACCAATGTTTGTGTCAATGTTGGCCATTGCTACCGACCACGCAATCTACAAGGCATGAATTTTCCTTATAGCACAAAAATATTTGACCAAATCCCACTCCTTTGTTGCAAGGATTGTGAAAATTTACTAAGCTTTAAATGTTTGTCACTGGAAAATGTACCTGGACATGAATGACTAGTAGGCCTGTCATTTAACTTAAATATAGTGAACCCTGGCTAAGTGCAATTGGATTCATATTGAGATCCTTAAGAACTTGTAGTCCCGAAATGCAAGGTACAGTTGAAGAAAAATAGCGATCCCATTTTGTATATTACGTATTAAGGTTAAAGTCATTATAGATGAATCGTGTACCTATAGTATGTGCATAGAGAAAATGTAAATTTCATGTACTTAACTTTAAAAAAACTCTTGAACTATTCTTACCATTTAATGACATTTTAAGGCTACTAATACCAAAAGACCAATACCAAACTGGTGACATCACTAATGTAACCGATGACCTCGGACATCGGTGATCATATCAGATAATCTATTAGTGTTACTATTTAATGGACAAATAATTAGGATACCGTGTATATTTAATGATGATGAACAACACTGTAACAGTTGGTAATAGTTGGTTCAAATGCTGGCCTAAACTATCAAACTTAATGAAGATGAACACAACTCAAATAGTTGGAAATAACTGGTTCAAACGTTTTCACATACTATCAAGTTTAATGACAATGAACAAGACTCAGATAGTTGATAATAGTGACTCAAACGTTGGCACAAACTATCAAACTTAATAACGATGAACAAACTCAAATGTTGGTAATAATTGGTTCAAATGTTGGCCCAAACTATCGTAATGATCATTACGTAGCCAAGGCCGAACGCACGCGGTCAGTCGACCGTGGATCCAAATACTTGCTTTGTCTTGTATGTAGCTTGTTATTACAAACAATGGTTACAGCTCGTTTATGTTGCCCTGGTACATTTGTGTGTTAAACATCGTTTAAACGGGTCGTGGGTTCGATTACTGGACACACATTTATTTATATGTTTTGGATTAATGTACTTTTGAACGTAAATTGTATTTTATCAATGATCTTGGATTGGTAGGTGTAATAAGCAATCTAGGATATTAGAAATATCACAATTCCATGGTATCAAATGAATAGATTATTGGGGATTAAGAAGTGTAAATACAGTGTCTAAATTTAAAAATATTTTATGGATGTATTTGTAAAGTAGATACATAATTATGACAAAAGAATAGTGTATCTGCCACAGAATGTAATCTTTATGTTAGTTTCGTACACACCTACTTATTTATGTGTAATGCAAAATTAGATGCTGATGCAGATTAAAGTATACATACACATTAAGAAATATAATTTATTTGTTTAAAAAATAATAAATATTTTCATTTTATTTCAACAACAACTGAAACGAATTAGGTATATATTAATGTTAATTTATTGACTCTTGGTCCGCTTAATTTATCTGTGGTCTTGAAAGACAAATAAACACATGACTTCATTTTAAACTACGGTAGTAATTATCAACTATTCATTCCTTATGACATAAGATAATGACGTAATGAAAAAAATGCGTTCGCGCAGACAAAGCCGGCTATAGTTTAATCTGCTTGAGAACTATTTGTTGATAATTAATAAGCAGTTAAAAATAACAGTTCTTACATATTCGCTAATGAGATCCGCTTTCGCCTGATGAGAATTCGAAAGTTTCTCTTGTCCAAATAATGGAATTTAATTGTGACATTTTTGATTACGTTTTGAGCTAGACTCGGCTAATTGTTCAGTGGGTGAAAGTTGAGTACGATTTGAAGGAAAGATATCTCTTTTTAAAGAGCTGTTTGAAAGAGAATGCAGTTTATTGGTGTTAAGTAGTTTGGTTTGGTAGAGGCGCCAGATTTCTTTGATGTTATTAAAGCTTTAAACAATTTTACGTGGATAGATTTCTATATTATAATATGCAATAGGTAAAAATTGCACTAAGACTCTTTACTTTCAGTTTTTTTTATTAGTTACCTTCGGTAATATTTGCACGTAGGATTAACAAACTACTATACCTAACCCTACTCTATACCAACCTTAGTACCTTACACCATTATCTCGATACACATTCTAATCTAACTTGTAAGAACATATTCTTAGCATTCAGTTCCCTACTTCCGATTTACTCGCAACTGTAAATACAGCACGTGCACAAGTTGTGCAGCCTTACAGACTGCCACTGCGATTCTGGGCACGACTTTCTAGCGCTGGTTTAGAATAGTGATGTGCCAGTGAGCGCAGTATGCAGCTCTAGTACCGCCGACATGGGACTGCATAAGAGGGAAAGTGAGTATCTTCTTTATGTAAAAACTTAGTGTACTTATTTGGAACTTAGTAACTCGTCCTAAAAGATCGGGGTGATTTGAATAAACATTTTGTGGTGTGTTAGGGCTCTTGCACACGGTTTGTGGGTTCCGTAGTTAAAAGGTAAGAACAGGACTCTATTATTAAGCTTCAGCTGTCTCTCTGTCACCAGGCTGTATCTCATAAACCGTAATTACTAGAAAGCACAAAAATGCCAGAAGTTCTATAGAACTTATGTCAAATTATGTTATTTCATTGCTATAACAACAAATACTAAAAATAAGAAAAAAATAAGGCTGGTTCCTCCATACAACATGTTGTTGAGGTAAAAATAGTAATTTGAAATGTTTTATAGCATAGTACCTATAAGTTGTGGGTTTAAGTAAAGCTTTCGCATCCCCGATTGCGAGTTGTTCCGGTTTGTTGAATGAATTTGCACTGCAGTGTGAGGTTTGGCCGCTCGTTGGTTCGTTAAGTTTGTCACGTTTCATTGGAAAGTAAGTCCAACATGTTGTGACTTGTAGGTACTGCACGTGACAGAAATGTTTGTTGTTTAATTAGTGTTAAGTAATCTACTTTACACAGCTAGATCCAAGGCAGGCGTAGCCTCCGACTATAAGTATATCTAGACTCCGCATTCATAACATAAACGCGTCGTAGAAAAACACATAAAGTTTTCAACAACGTTTTCCGTTACATTTGCGCGGCAGACTATGCTCGGTGACATACGTGAAATTAAAGAAAAAGAAAAAATATGACCTTACTTTTTTGTTCTAAAGAGTGGGTCTAAATACTTTTTGGTCTGAGGGCATAGCTTGCTTCGTCTACACAATATATGGATGACATTATAGAGATTTGTAGCCAATAAAAAAAAACCCATGTACTAGGTATTTGGGTAGAGGGGCAAATTTAAAAATTAAATCACTTTTGACAAACACAATTGGTAAGATTTTTTCAACTATTTCATGCATGTCAACAGAGCAGCATTTTATTATGCAGAGTGAGTTGCATTTCATCATGTAGGTTAAGTACTGAAACATACGATATAAGTACGACTTGAAGCCACTCTAGCTGGATCAAAGGCACAAAAGGTTTTGTTCAATGCATGTTCCATTAAACATACGATGGGAGTTGTTATTGCCAAGTATGTTAAGAGATCTTTTTACACATTTGTGTGGAATTGCAGTCAGGAATCTGTTTTATTTGTTTTATATACTTTTGTTACTTTTTACCTGATTTTACCATCTTTAAAATAATATTTAACTATTTAGGTACCTACTGGTATATGATATTAAAGTAATGAAATCACTTAAATATTTCTGGAAGTGTGAATAACATGAAAATGTGTGATTTCTGTTATAAGGTTTACGTAAAATTGCGAGTTAAATAGGACAAGGTAATAAAATGGATGTATAAGAAATTAACAACATTTTTTAAAAACGGGTGTTAAAGTGCTGTACAAATACATTTACTTTTGGATTTAAAACAAAACTCACACAATTATACTTCTTATGAATAGACAGCACGCGCTGGTCAAACATAAGGTCCCGTTGACCGTCTATAATCTATAGTTTGAGATTCATGGTCGAATTTCCATCAAACAGCAGGTCCTCTCTACAACTACAAATATCTATGGTTAATTTAAAACAGTCATCGCTGAAGTTTATAATGATAAAGTGTCATATAAACTCAGTGTGTAGCGATTTTCTCAGCTTCATGGGCAAACGTTGGAACATAACCCTAAAATAAATTAAAGTAGTGGATTAACTGAAAACGGTTATACTTTACGTTAACTAGCAGTTAGGAAGCCCTGTGCCGTTAACAGAAGCTTGAGTCAAGGTTTAGGTACTAGGTTACTTCCGGGTTACGACGCGTGGTTGATGGTCGCTCTGAGCATTTGCTAGGGATTAGTGACTAAATTGGGGCTCAATGCTAAAAATAGAGAACCTACTTAGAAGTTTTTTGAATAAAAAAACTTGAAAAAAGATAAATTCTTTTTTTTATTTAACCGGTATTCCTGGACATGAAAAGTGTCCGGTTTTTCTCCAGACCCTAATTGAAAACCCGCCCGGGTGACCCCTAAACTAGGACGTACCCAGACGGATATCAGCCGCAATTTTAGTAAACTATGTCTAGATGAATAAACAAACAACGCTAAACACTCATAGACACACATTAGGATTCCCTGTGTTGTGGGTGCCATGGACAACACAGAAACATACACTCAAACCGAGAACAGAAATATAAAGAATTTAAATTTGGGCCCCTCTTGGAATCAAACCCAGGACCCTTTGAACGGCGATACCGTGTAATAACTATTGCGCCATACGGGTCGTCGTACCTAGTCTACGCGCTACCAAGATGTCTAAGGTCAGGTCGGAAGGTCGCCCTAAATCAATAACTAAAACCCGGCAGACCTATATACTTTGACGTCACTCATTCACCTACTATTGAAACTTGTATATTTTAGTAAGGGCTAAGTAATTTTAAGTTTCACTAACTACTGAACTAAAGTAATCATTCAGGGATATTTCTAAAGTCGCACAATATAATATCGTTGGAGTTTTTTTTTTCGCATAAACTGGACGCGAGTATCCATTACGCCATAAACAATTACTATTCTATAATTGCATGAAGTTCAAGGTTTATAGGCGACTCATACATTCTTGCCTGACATGTACTGTGCACACTACACTAATTGCATATTTGCACTACAATAAATCAGACTTTACGAATTAAATCATATAATAGCGATCAAATTACTTTCACCGTTCTTGGTTGTAAAAGAAATGTTTTTAACCGACTTCGCTAGATGGAGGCGTATATTTTTCGCACGTATGTATGTTAGTTTATAATGTCTATTCGATTCGATTTGAGGAGTGGCTCATGGGCGTTGTTTATTGGCTGTTCCCATAAAAAGGTATCACCTTAAAAATGCTTCAGTTACAACGAGACCCGTATCCTAGTAAGACAATAATGGGTTGAATCCAAATGCATTTATAAATCCTCACGCTGTCACTTTGTTATGAATTCCCATGTTTCCACAACACACCAATCCTAATAGAATTAAATTATTTTTTTAATAATGTCAAGTCGCTAATGGATCTTTGCTGTCGTGTTATCACAACGTGGTGAACGTTAATCAAAACGTAAAATTAAAATAATTATGATGGAGGTGATAATATGTTTGAAATACGGTTTGTTTTAGGTGATTTTATCAGATTTGAGGGGAGTCATTAATTATTTCGTAACTGTGAAATTTTGTTAACTTGTTACTTTAAACTTGGTTATCGGTGGGATATCTTTAAAAGATACTCGGCTTAAATGGGGGACGACCCACTTTTGGGGCTAACACCTGTGGGATAATTATTAATTTAAGTATGAAATTGAAGTACTATTTAATTATTCTTTATTTTATTCTTTCTTCTATTTATTTTGTTTTACGTCGTCGTCGAAAATAATTTTTAAAATCAATTGATATATTTAGGTACTATACTATATTGGAACTTTACATAATTGCATTGGTGCGTTTACTTACTTACTCGTACCTTCTACCCCGTAGTAATGTAACATGGGTGGCAATGACACTCTCAAATAGACTGTTTGAGAATTGAGGCCTCTATTTAGGTACAGCGATTTAAAATATTGACCTGTAGGTCTTGTATGTTGCGAGCTCATAAATCATCTGTTGATAATCATCACGGCCTTCTGTCTTGGGAGTTAAATCCTAGTGTTGGATTTCGTAGTGGTTATGATAATTAATTAGTCAACCATTTTTGTTTGCTGAGGCGTGGGGTGTAGGGTAATTCATGTGTTAAAGCCATTAGTAAATCCTATCAAATTGTCAGATCGTCAGGTGGGATAATGTGTGACCGCTACAACCCTAACCGTTATGGTTATGTTATGGTTATACCCCATCGGAGCCGTAACGAGCGGGTTGGTACAAGTTATGGGAACATTATACTTCCTGACTATGTAGTCACCAGAAAATTAAACATGACATTCTGAACACGTCACATACCTATAACAAATTGATATTTGTTTTGTTTTGCATTGCATTTCTATTGAAAGAAATCCGATTGTGCTAGAAAGAGGGTAATGTTTTCGAGCGTATCTATGTATCTCCTGTATGTATGTTAATTTTTTTAGAACTTTTTATTGTGGGATTTGTCTCCATACAACATAGGCTATAGGTATTAAAATAGGGCCCCAATCCCCAAATCTTTCGCACTCAGATTTTTAAACAATTTTACCTCTTAAGACGTAATAACATATCAATGAAGTGCATAATAATTTTGATTGTTACAAAATAGTTCGCCTATAACTTAGACCAAACCGTCAGTCCAGTATACGATACAGTAGCTAAACCACGTGTAATGGGACCGGTAATAGCAACAATAGGTAATATCGCTGATATTATGGCCAATGTGAGGTAACGGTTACGTTGCTCTCAATTTATGTAATAAACTTGAAAACTGTTGTAATTTATGTGGAACTAACACGTTTAAAGTATGTGAAACTAACACCTGTTATTTAATTGTTAAGTCATATTTTTACTAATTTTAATATTTCATGTCTAATAGTTACTCATCAGGTACCTACTCCAGGCCTTAAAATTATTTATACCTTTCATAAAAGCTGATCTTATTGAACAATTTTTCCTATGTAGAGACATTAGAATTCCCTGGATGCCATGGATAACACAAATAGGCAAAGGACCCACCCAGACCGAGAACAGGAAATTAAATTCATCATTCAAACTTTCGCTTGGTTGGGAATTGAATCCATGACCCAATGAACAGCGGTACGGCATGGTAACCCTTCATCAGTAATCTAGTATTAAAAAAGAAGTCAAAAAAGTCACCAAACAAAGGAACCATCTTTCCAATTTTTTGCATCCAAAAAAATGTGGCTCCATTGAAAAAAATGGCCGCATTTTATGGAGAGCTCTCTAAAAGGACTCGAGTTACTTTGGCACGGCTCACCGGCTGATGAAGCATGCCAGCGCTCGTGCCAGTCGCATAATTTGTCGTCCTTCTCCAACTGAACATCCAGGTACTTATTTGGCATTTCAGTGGAAACTTTCGAATATTAAAAGTGTCGAGTTCTCCTGCACTGATTGGCAACCGTTGAGAAGATTTCCCATCGTTATTCTTTTCAGTTTTTGTATCAATTTATCCAACCCCATGACGTTCCCATGCTGGCTTTTCATTTTCTGTAATGACGGTTAGGATACTAGTGAATTTTTGGCTTTTAAATTCATTTCTTACCGGTCTCTATACGAAACATCAAATTTTGTATACGCATTCCTGTAGAGATTAGGAGACCACTAACTTAAGTTATTGCAAATTTAAATTCAACCCTAAAAGTGATAAATAAGGGGGAAGGGTGGGGAAGAAGCTGAAGTAAGACAGTAAAATAACAAGCATTATTCTTTTATTTTTAATTAAAGAAACACAGTAATTTAAAATCTGTTACATTTGAGCTTGAAAGTTAACCTAGCACCATATACGTCCCCAAAGCATGTAACAAACAGTTAGCCGACAGCTTTCTTCTGTCTACAAGATTTAAATAACATGTCTTGCTCTTCACGTGCTCGTTCGTCTAGATCAGTCAATTGTTTACGCATTCCAATCATACCAGTACGGCTTCAGTATCGGCTGTCATGATGACGACCAAGTGCTAGCTGAGGGAGCCACTTGAGGCCAGTGGAATATAAGCAGCTTACACGTGATACTTGACACTGGAGATAGCGGATACGATTTCATATTTTTGTTATGATTACTTACGCTTTACGTTATATTGGTGTTAGGGGAAATGTCAAAAAGGTACTTGGTGGTAACCGACTGCGCTAAAAAGAGCGAATGGTTCTACGTGTGTTTGACTTTATGTGTGTGTGATGTGTTTATGTCCATTTTTAGCACGTTCTCAAGGCATATGGTTTGACGGATCTGAATATAATTATGGTGTCATTGCTTCATCTTCAGTATTTTCTAAAAAGGCGCCCCAATTATCAGCTATTGGTGTTTTTTTTATTAATTACTATTACTTAGTTTGCAAAGTTTAGGTCGTTGATCTGCGATTTTATCGAAAGACATTGGCTAAAAACCGTAGGTATATTTTATAAGTACAAAGTATTATCTCGAAAATAATTAACACCTATTGCGATTGTCTGAAAGATTCTTCAATATCAATTAACACACCTGTTATTCACCAGACAACTACCTACAATAAAACGAATAGTAGATATTGATCAAAAGTTAACTTGGTTAATTTGCGACATTGTTGCGTCGGAGTAACTTCAAGTGCTTCAGCCTTGGCCTAATACCGGTTAATTACTTGACATAATACCTTTACTTTTAGACATTTGATAATTGGCTGTGTTTAGATAGTAATTGAAGTTATTTATATCGAAACTAGAAGACCGGTAGACGTTGTTCCTCAACATATTTTATGTCTTGTTGTTTTTGTTTTATTGATTCCTTAGTTTTACACATCAGGTACTCTTGACACGATTTTCATAATTTTCATTTTCAACGTGTAGTAAATGCTCATCATATTGCATAACTTTTACTATTACAGCGATTTAATTCCGAATAGTTTACCTGGTTAAAAACATCTCAACATCGGTGCCACACTGCCACATCGGGTCCAACTGTATTCGTAAACTATACTCGGTCCGTTCAAAACATTTTTTTCATTAAATCCAGCAATTTAGGAGCAGTTTAATAACAACGACAGTCACGTGTGCTGGGAATTTGTATATTAAGGCATTAGACTCAAGTATATTCAGCTATTTCCAGTTATTTTCAGTGGTTCTAAAATAAATAATCCAAACCTAAAGAGCAAATGAATTGATACAAAAAATTTAAACGAATTTTAGGAATCATCGTCAATTAAAATTGAACTTTATTGTCAACAGAGAATGGTCTTCTCTCGTATGAGAACCCGAACTACCACTTGGATCCCTCGCGCCTCGAGTCTGCTATCTACAGCGACCTCTACGACATGCATGACGACAAAAGCATGCCAGACGACTACGACAACTACTTGGATAATAGGAGGTAAGTCTTAACTAATTTGTCGTAGGATATAAATTCTTTAATCTCGAGGAAGTATTTAAGCAGATAGTCGTGAGGTGTAAAGGGGATTCTCTCTCTCTAATTTAATTTCTTCCTATGAAGTAAAGTGCGCAATTTGTGTAGTTACAGTAAATGTTAAATAAAATGCTTAAGTTTGAGGTTGTAATGGAAATCATAAATCGTTGAACAATGGACGAGGTTATCACGTCAGGTTTTCCTGTTGATAATCGGACTTAATATGTAAATAATGCCAAACATACGCTCCATCCCTACAATAGTAGAATTAACCATGTTTTGAGTACTATGGGAACCATAAAAAACAGGAAGAAAATACGCGCTGATCGAAAACAGACTCATTTCATTTTCGCTTCGTCTATGGAACCTAATATCCTGTCAATGACAAGCAAGGTAAGTTGTACCATATGTTTTGGTAATTAGGACGATATTTGCATGGCAGAGTTTGTAAGACAACATAAACTGCTCCACCTTTTAAAATTATGCGATGAAAATCGTGTTGCTGTATGAAAATGGAAGTTGACATGAATAATACTCATTGAATATTAAGGATATTGATGAACCTATTATGATGAGTGTTACACGATTACTGTTACGATTAGAAGGCATTGAATTATTAGATTACTAGCAGTACCTTTGTACGACGTGGTACCAACAGTACTTTGTTATAAAGGAAAGCCTTTGTATTGCTAGTTTTTCCGTAAACTAATTCGCTGTACCTTTCACAGCGATGTGATAGAGGTTTGCCTATCTTGCTATTACTTCATTGATTAGAAGTTTGGAGCTATTAAATGTAAATCATTTATGATTACGTCTCTATTTAATACTTGAAATTTGGAAGACATGCATAATAGTAGAAACTGCCATTTTAATTACAATCTTTAGAAGATCGAGTAAGTATCTATTTGAAAAAAGTACTCTCTTGTATGTTTTTTGTAATAATGTATCTACTATATAAAGCCATTTGATTCGTTTAATCTCTCTGACTAGCAAATGTTTAAGTCAATGTCACCGTCTGTAAAAAAGTTAGTTACAAAATTGAATCCATATATTTAGGTACAAAGTAGGTACGAAATTGAAATCAATAACAAAATTAAAAATAAACTGTACCAGAAATAAAACAGCGCAGCGTAAATGCAAAGTTATCAATTTCTAAAAATAATCGTATTAGCGCGCAAGTAAAGAGTTGGCTACATTATCGAACAAAATGCCGAGTCCTTAGCTTAATCGCTCTGTTGGAGGCTTGCCAAGTTTAGTCGCCGTACAATTCAGCCTTCGGGCTTTTAATATATTGACATTTTATAATAATAGCTTGCATTCCACCTGCATACAACAGTAACAACAGCTTAGGCATAGTCGTTTAGATTTTAGAAATATTTTACGTTCAAAAATATTTGCAACTATCTATTGCAAGTTACTGATGATAGTTATTGACCATTGATCGTAAGGTAGCCCTTTTGGTTCTTTGTCGAGTATCGCATCAAAATTTGAATTGAACAAAGGTTAATACGTAACAAAATGCTTGTATTCTAAAAAAACTTGGTACAACAGCGTATATAAAGTGTACATAATATTATTACGAAATCATTCACACCTCATCGCCACATTTTTCTCGCGCGACGCATGCAATATGTTTCTGATATGACACACGTGATGTACTGTCCTGACATAATATTATACGTATAGTAATAACGCCTCTTTATGCCATAGACGGTCGTGGTATAGTGAATAGCTTGGGATGAGACCAAAGACCTTTTTCGATATATTACCAGTAAAAGAAAAAACTTATCTTTTCTTTAGCAGGCCGTGTAAGGCCTGTAACCTTACTATTATATTCTTCCTAACGTTGTTCTTCACTGAAGTATAAATAAGACACATCGTTGACAACCCTTATGGCGTATAGTGATTCAGTATTGCTTTCAAAGAGCCCTGGATGTAATTCCCAAATAGGCAGACATTCTAATGGCGTGTTTCTATTATCCGCCTGTCTGGGTGTGTTGATATGTTTGTGTAGTCGATGCCGACTACAATACAGGGAATTCCACTAAACGGCTACGCCTACGAGTGCGGATAGTTAGTTATACATTAATATCCCATTACTGTAACATGTGGAAAATTCAGTTCGTGCAGTATTTTTTATATCCAGTCTAGCAAGTTTAAAAAGCAGCAGAGAATAGTTCTGCGGAATTTTCGTAGAAAATAAGGGTCTTATGAAATCAACGCTAAGGTTTGGTCGATTGCCAGCTCTGATAGAATACATTACGCTGGCTTAGCACGAGAACCTAGGACGGGGTGCGAGTGTTACTGGAATACTAGAATCCAGTGGAACGAAACTACGGTACAAATTAAAATACATATTATGTAGGACGCCCTGCAATAGCAAAATACTTGTCATTTAGTCTGGATTTACTAAAGGAGCTCTACGGTCTAATTCCGACCATCATTCATCATGATTTGACATGTCAAACAATAGACTACAGAATATAGACTATAGACTCGGTGGACATCCCTGGCTGACAATGCCAAAGTCAACGTAGACGTAAAGTTACTGTTTAATTTTTTTTTAGTTTTTTTTTTTAAAAAAGAGAAAATATTTTCTTTACCCACTTCTCCATAATTCAGGAATTTTAGTCAAGTAACAATTTATGTAGGTTCTTTCATAGGTTTTCTCTGAATAAAACTGATGAATTGACTAGTAAATCTATAGCTTACATTTTCCCCTCTAGCACAAACCTGAAAAGTACGGCGAATAAAATGAAAACCATTTAATTTTTCTTTTAATGTTTCTTTTCATGTTCATTCGAAAACTGCTTTTGCTTAATTTATTCGTCGGTCTACTCGGAACAGTTCTCATGAACCATTCCTGCATTATGAATAAACTAAATGACACACTCGGAGTCAACAGTATCTGGTAAATAGACGAGACGGCTTTGTGTATAATGTAAAGTGACCCGCGAACCATCTGGAATGGAAATAATCTTGCTGATATTGCTATGTAATGTTGGTATTATTAATACTAGCTGATGCCTGAAAAAGTTAAAGTTTCAGTTTTACCCCTGAAGGGGGACGACAAAGGATTTTTTGACCCCTTTTTCATCCCACAATCTCACATAAGCTTTTTCCAAAGGTGTGTTTCTGACGCGAATGCGTCTGATTTATTGTAAAACAATCTGCTTATATTTTTTTTTTACTCATTACTTAACCATTACCCATTTTCGAACGCCTTGCGTAATTAATGGACCCCGCCCTAACCCATTAACTTTCATTGGCATTTTTATATTTTTCTTCTTCACTGTAAAGTGTCAAAATGGATTTACGTAGTGGTATTGGAATTATATCATCATTTAATGACTTGATTATATCATAATTATTTAAAGTTTATAAAAACAATTTTTTCAACAATGCAATTAAATTTCACTCGGCAGTCGAGCACGCTAAGTCCGCCTCGTCTCGTCCCATTTTAAATCCCACGTTCACACGTAGAGAGGCTTTCGTAAATTTTTGATGGTGTGACGTCACGGGAGCAGCGACCTGCCGCGCAGCCTGCATCGATCGCAGTTGCATCGCGCTTCCGGGACGGGCCACGCAACACGCGCCGTGCGGCCGGGTTATGTCGGAGTGAGATTAACCGGACAAATTAAATAGGCTCGCTCGTGTATGCCCGTGTTTGTCGAGTTTGAGTTTGATGAGTTACGTCGGATTAACCGGACAGATTAAGTAGACTTCTCGTAATATGCGCGTCTTTGTCGAGTTTTAATTCGACAAGTTTCGACGGATTAACCGGACAGATTAAATAGGCTCCTAGGTACTATCCGCGTCTTTGTCGAGTTTGAGTTTGAGGAGTTTTGTCGGATTAACCGGACAAATTAAATAGGCTCGTAATGTGTGCGTTTTTGTCGAGTTTCGTCAGATAAACCGGACAAATTAAATAGGCTTCTGTAAAGTAATTTTGTTGCTATTTATGGCACATAGATAAAGTTTTGAATTTCGTAAATACCTAAAAGTTGATGTAAAAATGTTTTTTTTTTGGCGCTTTACAAAAGTGAGCCAAATTCGCGGTATTTCGTTGTTTAATTATGGTTCTTAGTTTCGAGTTTCAAATACGATTTCGGTTGTTTTACTAATTTTGTCTATCTATGTAATAATTACATAACCGTGACAATGTAGTTGGCTCAGTTAAAACTTTCCTATGGCCGTACAAGTCGTACAACCATTGATATTGTTATAAAAATAATTAAAATAGAGAATGAAGTAACAGTTTATGGAAAACAAGAAAGAGTCTTAAGTGCAAAGCACACAACGCTTATCAGAATAAAATGAAATAAAAACTATGGTAAACCTACCAATGACGTTTGCTGTTGTAATAGCGAGCGCCATACTGTCGCGCCAGTAGGCTGTCTGCTCTACACAAGTCTAGTATCATGCCATACGATATGCCATACCAGTATTTGGTGCCATACCAGCGCCAAACATTATTAGCACCTATTTTAATAATAGGTATATTACTTAGGACCGTTATGAACTCGGTATAAGTCTTATTCTTAGGATACTCTCCCTTAACTGTGCTTACGTTTGACCAACTAATCCGAAGAAAAACCTAGCTGTATGATCTTTATTTTGTACCATTTTCAACGTATAACAGGCTTATCCTTCCAATAAAATGGCGTAAACTTTTTCTAACTGATAACTACAGAATGCAGCCAATAACATGATAA
Organism: Lerema accius; assembly: GCA_001278395.1. Classification (NCBI taxonomy): domain Eukaryota; kingdom Metazoa; phylum Arthropoda; class Insecta; order Lepidoptera; family Hesperiidae; genus Lerema; species Lerema accius. Next base: position 676,893 of record LGAG01000457.1, read on the forward strand.
AATTAAATTAAATCGGTCCTTAATTATCAAAACAAACATAATTACATATATTCGACCATAAACAAATCTAGAAGAGTGCACCAGAAAATGTGAACAAAAGTTTTAGGCACAATGAATTCCAAATTCTAACTAGAGTTTCTACAAATTCGACTCCCGTACAGCAGTTATTTACGCACAGAGCAAACACACATTTCACAAAACCAATTACACCACTTTGCTTGTGCAACGCATACATTTGCTCCGAGTCTCCAAACAAAATGATTGTTATTTAGTGGAACGTACATTTTCTGTGACTTGTAAACGGTAGACTTCTAGTATGCCATAAAGTTTTCAGTAGTTTTGAGGTCCTTGCGTAAATGCCTCGTAATTTCTTACTTAAAGTACCTATTAGTTATTTTTGAATAGATATAATATACATGAGGTCATATGGAAATAAAAAATGGAAGTGGGTATATTTTAAATGTCATACTTTAGATTTCTATCTGAAATTACTCAAAACTATCAGTTTATCTGACGGTATAATATATTAAAATTAGTAAAAATATTGCAAACGCTTGGGCTGAAGACGCGTGAATTACCCAATCTGGACCATTCTTTCTATAACGTAGGAACGAGACGACAAATAACTATCGTTAAAACAATAAGGTATGAAATGTAGTGCGTAAAACTTCTTTCGGTTGTACTAAGGTCGTAAAATCATTGATATAAGTGAAGTGACTTACATTAAGTTTGTGAAGACCAAGTTTCTAGCAATGTGAAAGCAATGTGTTTGAATCAAACGTTCAATACGTATATAAGCGTGCCGACGTATATTTACGTGCTCATTCACAGTTTGTTAAGGTACATAACGTTTTATTACTACATCTAATTCAGCTTATTGTGCTTGTAGCTTGGATAGAAATAATTTCGTGTAGCCAACCAATTGCTTTACACCGAGCACGGTATTTGTTGAAGGAGAATAAAGGTTATTTGCTTTATTTATTGCTTCTATTTAACCAGGCTAGCTATGCCTCTGGTTTGCAAATTACACAAAACTAATTACTATTAGGATTTTATTAGAGCTTTCATTTGTGATTCGGTTTTGGTAGCTATACTTTTAACGATCTTATGATTATAGTGTGTCTGGGCCTAATCCGCTATTATTCGTTTAGTATCTAGTATAACCTCATCATCATGTATCATAGCTTAATATTCTAAATGTTTAATGGAGCTGTAAAATATAATCAGATTTATAAAAAATATATCAGAATGGAGTAATGTTACATTCATTTGTAATAGACAATGCCTCTACGATTGGCCCAGTCTATTTAAATCTAATATTATTTTATCTTTTGTTCATTGGTCTCTATAAACTGATTAGGTTAAAGTACTGAACGGAATCATATACGTCTTTCCCTTCTCTAAATCGATTAACTGAATCTAGTAATTATGTAAACTCAAACACTGAATTCACGAAAGAAACTGTTAAACATTTAGCACGTTCTAGAAAGCCAGACAGGGGTCTAAGCACTAACTCATTTAACGTTTTAAAAACTACAGCATTCAACTGTAACTTTAAGCTGCAAACAGACGTGGCGACACCATAAATAAAGAAGCGAGTTAAGCTTCTCTCTCGCCGTCTTAATGGCCACGCACGAGCCGGCGCACAACATCCGTTGCTAGCGAACATAATACACTGGTGTGGGGTCTAAATGAAAATAAGTTGTATTTTTTAAAGCTAAATTCATAAGCGACGAGCAAAGCTAAAATCAGGCGCATTTGATTGAGATGAGATGTAGCCTATTATGTCTTGCCGTCGCGAAGTAAAATATTGATGTAACTCAACTGGAAGAAGGGTTATGTTTTTCGAGTCTTCGTATGTATGTATGTACATTTATTTGACAAGCTCTACAGTTCCTAAAAGCTTGACGAATTTCAACATATGGGGTGTCATTAGATTTTTATGTTGTATGTCATTAGATTATTCTTTTGTGGCGGTAACATAGGCTATTGTTTTTTATGTTGGCACCCCCAATTCCGCCCTTGTTTGAAGCATTTCGATTTTTTTTTAATAATTTTGTTACTATTTAAACTTACCGTAATCACCGTAGCCTCTAAGACCTAACTCCAGCTTGTCACAGGAGTTCTAGAGCGACAGTAAGTCCGTTTATAAGTTAAATAAGAATCCTCTGTCCGCTTGTCAATTACGCCAGTCGTAGTGTCAGATGCAATACGTGCAGCGCGCCAGGGTGCAGGAAATGAGTTCCAGTGGCGAACAGCTCGCAGTGTGCAATGCAGTGCAGTAATGACGCTTTAATACCATCCGACCAGTAAAAGGCAGCCTTTTACTGAAGAATGTCGGGTAGGCTATATCTTTAGCACGTTGATAGGAGAGTGATTCAATATCGATTGATGGAGGTGTTATGACTTGTGGGCCGACTGAGGAGTTGAGAGATGGGAGTTAATGCTTTATTGAAGTGAGCTTCTTAGTGGATTTTGGATGTGTTGAACGCATTAATCGCGTTAATCTGGAGAGGGGTATATTATAGAGAGAGAGAGAGAGAGAAATATATCTATATTTGATGAGAGCAGGAAATGACGGCACTTGCGTACTCTATACCTGGTATTGTACCTTAATTTTTCTTTTGTTTCTATTTATCTCTTTTGTTGGTGTATGTGTGCTATGTTATTGGTATTCATGGGTGATAATGACATGCCTTAATAACACATTAATCTGTGTCCTGGATAAGTTTATAAAAAAATTACCGGCGTATTGTCTAACTGCAATACTTCTAAAATAGTTATGGATAACTTAAATTTTTTATCAAGACAAGAGCATTTAGTTCGAAGTTTCTAGGCACAATTTACAATTTAATTATTCACATTTATCCATTATTGTTCTAACGAATAAATATTCATTATTCTTGAATTTTATTTTGCCTGGCTGTCTTTGACACCTACTGTTCACCACATAGGAATGCATATTATGTAGTATTTACTAACAACAATAGATTGGTCCCACCATATTAAGTGTAGCGTGCTTATTTAGACTGGTCTATAGTGTGGTATGCCGCCACCAACACTTGTCATCTACAAACGGAACTGTATGCAATGTTTTGACGAATGATAATGAATGTTTTTATGCGAAACGATTAAACAAAAAGTATTCAAATCACAATACAAATGATCGAACACAAGAAAACCAAACTTCCAACCGAAGTATCCTTGTTAAAAATACGTTAAAAAATCATGTCCATATAAAACATTCTTAAAGCGAAAGAAGAATTTTAGTTTTGTAATGTAAGTATAACACCGTTTGAGTGTAGTCATATAGAAAAACGCTTTGGTTTCGCTTTTCTATATGAACAGGTTTAAACAATCCCATAGTATACAAAACAAAATCGCTATGTCACGCTTTCGTTTCGCTGTTAAGCACGGGCTTATGCTGACTCTACGAAGTATGCTGACTCAAATATCAGCAAATTGCTGACTGCACATGCTGTTTCATAAAAAATGACATCCAACTCCAAGCATCTATATTTCAGGTTGAATTTATAAAATTAAATTATTATTTCCTTTGCAGAATAAAAGTAAGCTTTCAATAGCGGAAAGCTTTCCCGTCTAACACGACTCGGGACTGAGATAAAAGTTTAATGTACTTCTCAAAGTTAAATTCAGTTGAGAGAGATAGGTATATCTGTTTGTTTACCTACTCACTTCTAAGACGAGCTCCTGTTATTCATATAATTGACCTGTTTTGAAAATGTGCTTTGAATTTATTGATGCTTAATGAAAGCTAAGTTCGAACTTTTATAGTATTTTCTTAAAGCTCGATAGGGTTATCAGTTCCCTTGAAAATGTAGTAAGCAACTAGGAGATTCTTCTAGTATTTACGTAGTAGGTAAGTTTATGTTTTCTATTCTGTCCAATAATGTTGCATTGTCTAGCACGGGTCTTTCGACGGATTTTTTTGTTTTTATATTCCCTGAGTCGGGGGATTTTAAAAATTTATTTCTTTATTTTTCGATTATAGGTACTGTTTTCATTTGTCGTATTTTATTTTTTTTATTTTGGTTTTTATTTAACAGGCGACGTTAACATAATAAATTTCATTTAGTCATAGTCATAACATGGATGGAGCACGTCGACATAATATAACAAAGAAGTGTACTGTACAGATGATTGGTTTTCACTCCGGTCCCGACGACCGAGCGTTGTTGTGGAATCGATATCTTTTGTCTGCCATTGGACCTAGCTCGGGATTCGTCTGATTTGCAAGCTTCAGATGTGGTTTTTAGTTAGGAAACAGATAGGAGGCTATTGAAAATATATTGACTAAGATCCTCATCAAAGGACTCAAAGGGACTTTGTATAATTTTTAGGATGCGCTTTGTTCCTTCAGTTGCATTTTAGTTGCTCACAAAACATTGACTTTCTGTCTAAGGTCAGTTATAATCTGTCAGAACAAATCTTGTTTTCTTACAACTAGTACAACTCTGTGCGCGAGTTCTAGCAACTTACAAGTTTCTAACTCCAGTTTGTAGTCAAAATTAATTCTCACCACACAAAAACTTTTGTAAACTTACCTCATTGCTTCACCAAATATTTTTGCCGTGTAGTTAGATGCTACAAGTTTTTTTAAGGTATTCCAATAACTCTAACAGCACCACTGACGAATCCAATAGTGATCTTAAGCATACTCATTTCATATTAATATTTGACGACCTCTTAACCTAGTTGGTAGTGACCCTGCCTCCCGGGTTCGATTTCCGGCCGGGAGCAGATATTTAAGTGACAGATAAATGTTTGTTCTCGGGTTATGGGTGTTGGTGTTGTGTTATTTGTGTTGTCCATGCCACCCGCGACACAGGGAATCGTACTGCGGGGGTATGAGTGTGTTAGCGTTTTAATATTTAAATACCTATTACCTTTTTTTTATTACCTAAATCTTTTTTTTTATTATACCTTTTTTATTAAAATTTATTTTAGTAAAGTCAAAAAGTTTAGGGATTAAGCGAGAAACACACTTACGCTAGGATGAACTATATAAAGATTTATAAGTATAATGATTAAAATGTTATAACATTTCCAGTGGTCTATCTAAACAAATAAAGTATAATTATTCATCTCATCGTGATTTTGCGCTGCACAAAAAGTTAGTATATATTATCCAGTTTCTCCATTCAAGGAGAGTTATTTTCGTAAAGTCCCTGGAAGCTCGGTTGAGTCAGAGCTAGCAACGACTTATCTCAATGATAAGCGTCTCGTCTAGGTCTTATTGTTGTTTGACATTCTGGTTTTGAATTTAGATAGATGTCTGTTCAGTCATTCTTCAAGTTACAAGTAAAATATTTACTGTATATTGGACATGTCCAAACAAATATAGTGCTCATAGCCTGTTCATGGGTCCTAAGTGATTAAGGAAATTAGGGGTCGTTTAAGTTTTACATAAAGTAATTTGGGGGTGGGGAGGGGGGTGTTCAAAATTGTTATGATGCGTTACATAGTCGGAGCGGGGATCGAACAACGCATTACGTAACATTGTTTTTTTATTACTAAATAAGCTAGGGAATATAATTTTTCTAAGTGGCAAAATGGCAAACTTTTTAGGTGAAAATGGAAGGTGGAATGGTGAAGCGTTACTTGGAGGGAGGGGGGGTCAAGAATCTTAAAAAATTGCGTTACGTAATAATTGAATGCTCCCTTATGCAACACAGACCTATAGTGCCATTAATGAGTTGAGTTACACATTATAGCAGACAAATAGGTTATTATAATACATAGTAAGTAACATGGACGTTGTAAGAAGATTTTGAAAGACTTACGTAAAATCGTACATACACATAAATTTCTAGTATGTTCTAATCTTGGAACACGTTAGAGGTCCTTCTACTCGCATCCTCGCTAGAAAAAGGTCGTAAAAGACATTCAGCGTCACCGTGCGCAATGCATTTGAATTTTAATCCTGAATTCAACGAGCTATCTATCTGGCCAGCTCTGAGAATGTTTTAACTGTAATCTCGAAGGAGATGGTACTTTAGAATATTCGAATCACGATGCCTTTCTATTTGTAATCTTGAAGTAAAGTTATGTCAAAGAATATGGATGAAACCAATGATAAAAGGAGCAATGTATGTATAGTGTAAACATTTGACGCATCAAGAAATAAAGCTCTACTTATTGATGGATATGATTTTGAATTTTGGAATAGTAAAAGTTTACATGGAGAAGAAATGTAAAAATAGGATTTAGAAATTCAAACGAAGACTGTTTTTTAATGTAATATCTACGAGTACTAACTATGTTCTCAAAGTGTAAACATTCTCAACAGGAACAACTTACATCGCATGTTGATAATTCATTCCCCATTTCTCTTACATAAAATTCTAGGTCACGTAAACATCTGGTAAGTTGAAACATTTGAAAAAATAGAAGCTCTTGCGAAACATGTATTGAGGTTAAATATATTGGAGGATTCTTGAGAAAGTTTGTAAATTAATTTTCCTTTCTGGCAACGAAATGGCATTTTCGGCTGGATTTTTCTTTGAGAACAAACTTTAGAATTTGTAGCGAGCTTCTACTCAATGTCTAATGGAATTTAATTCAAACTTAAGATTGATGTTTTCTTGATGAATAACCTAAGTACTGAGTAATGAGATTGAGTACAGATGCCGTATTTTTATGTCAACTCCTTCAAGATTGTATTAAAAAATATTTACCTTGATGGATGTTGCGTAAATAATTTACTAGAAAACGGGCTTCGTGCACCGTGTTTCATAGTAATTTAACTTTAAATAGGACATGGGTCATCATGGACGTAGTACCTAACTCAAACAGAGTAACTACATAAGTGTACAGCTGGTGAAGTTAGGAAAAAAGTTGGAAGAAAAAGAAAACGATCAATTAGGTATCCATGTCGCTGATATGAATGATTAGATGATTATGATTATTCGCTGATTAGAGAAAAGTCAAGAAAATGTATTGTAATTCTTCAGTCGATCATATTTCCGTCCACGCTGATTGAATTCGTGACAGTCATCCGCGCTCCGTTTGACGATGACTTTTTGTCGCGTAGGTACTAGCAAAATGCAGCTTTCTTCTGATATGATAGAGTAAGATTTTTTTAATCGTTATAAAATATTTCTAAGTGAATCAGGGAATATATTGAAGACGTCTATAGCCTTGGCTTTAACCCATTAATGGCTACTACTAAGCACAGATCTGTTCACAAAACTGACGTATCTATCTAATACCTATACTCCAAATTGTTGGAGGGGTTAGTGCGTCGAATGTCGGAAGTTTTTATGCCAACCAATAGCCTCTGACATGGCATAACGATTGTCATCTAACTGCAACAACTGAGATCGACGACTTAGCGTAGACTCTGTAACCTACCACAAAAGTGCTCAAGAAATTTTGCCACTACCTAACAAAATGTAATTGAAATATGTCTACGAACGCCTCGAGGCGAAGGTAAACTTGAAATAAAAAATAAACAGATCTTTCTAACTTAGTATTCCAATCGCGTCGTTTCAAATGAGGGTCATATTTTAGCAGTCTCGCGTGAAAAATGACCCGGTGTTACTGTCCGATACAGCATTAATTGGGCGAGAGGTCGTTTCGACCCTCTACGAGCGGTCGTTTCGACCCCAAGCACAAAGTTTTAACCGTTAACACTCCCTATTCGTGAAACACCCCGAATTACTTCTGATCTGTTATCAATGTACTTCTAACTAGTAACTGGTATCGGGAATCTTTAAAAATTAATTCCTGGAGTATATTTATTTAATAGAAAAACGGAATGTATTATAGTTACTTGTGTGTCAGCCTGTTTGTGTGCTGCTGTGGGGCTTGTATTATAACATAATATTTACCTATTAAATTCTCATGAATGCAATAAGTACCTAAACCTTTCTTACAAACACCCTCCAATATTTTAAAAGTTCAAGAAGATTATTTTAAGTTATCTTTACATAAAACTAGTACCTATTTAGGTACTCGTAAATCCAAATGTTATACCGTTCCCACTGAATAAAGAAAATTATTTTTATTCACATTATTATATAAAGTCTATCTCCAAAGACCTTCTTTTTTCTAGGTCTTTGTCTATCTCATTTGAATTTTATATAAACCACGTAACGTCAAATAAAATTTTATACTCCAATGCGGTTGCATCATAATAGACGCCTCCCTGCCTCACAGAAATTGCTAACCTAATTATAGTCAGACGTGCTAATCTTTTAAACCCAGCTTAGTGAAGCCGTAGTTACTTAATAATTAAATAGCTCATCGAAACCAGCGGTAGGGAACCTTGTTATCCTAAGAGCCAAATATAGATAACACAAAATAAAAACATAATTAAAAAGACATTTTTTAATTTGAGTCCATTTTAGTGAAAGACGAAAATAGTTAGGATTAAAACTACATTTTCAAGCTTGCCACCACCACAGAATATCGAAAACAGAGTATCGACTACGAAATTAAATAATGTGACGGACTTATGAATTTAAATACTTTTGTCATGAATTTGAAGTCTTCGTCCATACCTTGGATGGATATCGAGAGGGTTTTAATGTTTAAACATCTCGATAACCACAGGGTATGATGCAGAAGAATTCCTACGGAAAAATCCTCACACCCTATCCTATTTAGGTACCAGCCGAGAACTAAACTGTACTAAAGTAGGCCAAGTTGCGTTGATAACATGCATTTCCATATCCATCCCGCATCCGATTACACGGTCCAGTTCCGACGGAAACTTCGCAATTAGTGTTGTCAGCCATTTAGCTCGCTAGTAAGAAGTGGCATGACGTTATAATGAACTCCCAGGGCAGGTTAAGCATTTCACTCTTTGATCAAATTGAAAAGAGTTTTGTGGGGCGTCGATGTTATTGGAGCGAAGGATTCAAGCACCTTTTCAGTAACTAGACTTTAGTTAGGGAGTCACTTTCTGGAATGGAAAGTCGTGTTATATAAATATTGGGTAAATAAACAAAATGGCATTAAAAAGTTAAGTGAGTAGTAATTTAGAAGTAGGTACCTACCTACAATAGATAAAAAAAACATTATTACAGCTGATAACTGTTTCACTGCTGGACAATACAGCCAATTAGCTCTCCTCCTAAATCACTACATCATCATAAACATTATTTACTTATCATGTTTAAAAAATTTTTTTTGTTTGTTTCAGAGTGGAGGATGAGGCCTCGTCGCCTGTCAACACAGTAACGTACGTACCTACTTGAGGTGTAATTCATACATTAAAATTGCAATTAACCAATCAATCTCATCTCTGAATGTATCGACCCCAAGAAATACCTTCCGGCTGATAAATAACAGATGCGGCTATAATAGTAATTGCATGTTTACGTTTAACAGAAATAGAAACACTGCATACGAAATAAATCATTACTTTCGAGACTATCAGTGTAACGTTTATTAAAAGTGCCTAATAGATTTTTACTTTTCTTTAAATTCTTTAGAAGATTTCGTATTATTTGGAATACTTAAATAAATGCATTGTGTCTTGTTTTATTACTATACAATTCACTAACATTTTCCTATCAAATGTCTTTATCATGTGCCTATCCATCATTTTGCTTTTTTAATCCAGAGAAAAAAGCGGCCTCATCACGCCGCCCCAACAGAATGGGGGAGAGGAGTCCCCTCCTCCAGAGAAAGAGAGGGCAGATCAGGAGGACTCAGAGAAGCGCCACGCAGGGCCCGTGCCGCACTCCACAGAAGGCCCTAACGACGATCTATACGCTATTCCAGTCAAATTAAGACCTAAAAAGGAGACTCTCCCGCCCGGTTGGGAGAAACACGAAGGTAAGCATAGCTAGGTTTGGTTTGCACCAAGTCTGCTGGAAGCTTTACTCGAATTAGATACACTCATAACCCGATGGCTGCCATTGGTCACACACAAGTGATTGACTACGTTATAATAGAAACTGTGGACGGGTGGATGGACGACCGCTAGTCGCTAGCTGCAAAAATTTGATCGCTTCCATTCTTCGGAAGGTATGTTGAGCTGATGAATGAGAAGCCTTCTTTCACTTGTTCCTCTCTTTAGGTATTCTGCTTCGTTAGATAACATGTTAGAGACATTAGGGCAGCAAAAAGCTTTCGTCAATAATTGGATTAAACCACTTACTCTTCCACCGATCTTCATGGGAGCAATGAAGCGAAATATGTTCTGTATTTTCTTTAAATTGAGGAGATGCGTATACTCAGTATTGGACCATTGCCAAAATTTACTTTCTGTGCTTCATACCCCATTATAATAATGTTTTCAGATAACGACGGCCCGTACTATTGGCACATAAAGAGCGGCACGATTCAACGAGAGATCCCGAGGATGCCGCCGATTGAGGCTCGGGAGTCGAGGATCTCCATGGTGCGCGACTGCTCCAACCTGTCCGAGGTCAACAAGTATGAGGGTAACGTCATGAACACGTCCGTCACCAGGAGCACCACACATGGAGCGCTGGACCACGTTGATCAGGAAGCAGAGAGGAAACGGAAAGAGGAAGTCGCGTATAAGTAAGTCTTGACACAATAGTTTACATTCATTGGACTTGACTCGCATTTGCATAGGCCCACAATAAGGATGCCTTAATATGATATCACAGGAATGCAACCTCTAGAGAAAACGTCTATTTACCACTTGTAGGAAGGTCAGCTAATAATGAAATTGGTCCCGTTCTTCGTCAAGCAATGAGACCTACAAATTGTACTTCTTATAGCGGTTACGATCCTTAGGAGTTCAATGATATTTGAAAGCATGCGTTAGGAAATGAAATTTGGTTCGAGTATCTATCTTACCTACGATATTCCGAAGTGAAGGTCTAAAGTTTGGTCATTTAATCTGCCATGTCCAACAAATTACTCAGCAAATTAACAAGTGCAAGTCTTCCTGTATTATCTGTATCTTCTCCAATTCAATTTTGCATCTGATCAATTCCAGACGTCGCAGTTATCCCGCTCGCCCTGAGCCAGACAATGGTCGTGCAGTTCGGTTCTTCGTCCGTTCTCTTGGCTGGGTGGAGATCTCGGAGGCAGACCTCACGCCCGAGCGCTCCAGCCGCGCGGTCAACAAGTGCATCGTTGACCTCAGCTTAGGACGCAATGACTTGCTTGACCAAGTCGGACGTTGGGGAGACGTGAGTATCAATACTTACGTGGAAGTATTAAATAAGGATGTGATAGTCCTGGATGAGACTTACCTTTCTTTAAATACTTAATGAACACAGTTTTGTAAACAGGAACATATAGTAGCGATTTTTTTATGGGAGCTTTCAAGTATTACGTAACATAATTTTTGACGATTTTTGAGCCCACCTCTCCTCCCATGTAATGCGCCGTAACCGCAAAGGACCAATTTAACCTAAAAAAGGTACCATTTTCCCGATTTATATTCCCTACTTTTTTAGTTAGAAAAACAATGTTACGTAACGCGTTGTTTGATTACCTAATACTTGAACGACTGCAGAGGTATAATTTTACGTAGTCTATAATCGTGTTTGGTGTGTTTGTCAGGGAAAGGACTTATTTATGGACCTGGACGACGGCGCCTTAAAGCTGATCGATCCAGAGAGCCTCAACACACTGCACACGCAGCCCATACACACTATCCGCGTGTGGGGCGTCGGCCGCGACAACGGACGGTATGATACCACCTTTATTTATACCTTTTACTCTTTAACTATAATTATCTTAAACTATAGATACAATATTTATTTAAGTTAGTCACTTTAACAAGCTCGTTTTAATGAAAATAACTAGATTGTTTCTTTACTATAAAATATAAAAATAAAGTTATAAATACTCACTATAAACTGTACCTACTAAAATTTTGACTCACATTTTCACGTTAAAAATTATTCACTTCTACTTATTCACAACAGTATTTATTGTTATTAAAAGTAGTGGTAATAGTTCTGTATTTCTCAATTATTCACAATTATATATCTATGCATGCTTGCTTGGAGCAGTGAAAGGTATGTAAACATTGAATGATCTTTTTAAGAATTCGTAACTTCTAAAGTATCTACCACAATCTCCAAACTTAACACTTTCTCAAAGCATTCTGCATTAATTTGAAACAAACTTTGGTGTTCTAAATTTTGCATGTATTCATTTTGATTTAAAATGCATTGATATAAAGAAAAATAATGGTTAATATTCGTAAATAGGGAAGTGTCACAAGTTTTCCAAGAAGTTATCAGTCCATACAATACATCACATTATGTTAGCTCCTCCACAGTCATTGCGCAAAGATTGCCCATAAGGGACTATCCATTAATCACGTGAGACTCGAA
>LGAG01000457.1:690457-702504 GCA_001278395.1 Lerema accius
GCTTGCCGCACCACACCTCACGACACGACACCGGCACGACGCCGGCACGACGCCGCGCACCGTCCGCCTCGCACGCAACTGCTACAAACTAATAGCTACGGAGTTCATGGGACACTTACCTTTGTTATCATTATCTATCCATAATCTGGATGGAGACTGCGGTCAAAAAAATTAATGTTCGATTCCCAACGAAAAAGAAATTTGAATGTTAAGTTTTCATTTCTTTTCTCGATCTGGGTGTGTGTTCTCCGTAATACTAACGACACAGGCAATCCTATAGTCATTGTTTAGCATTTTTTATTTTTTCCTACTCAAGATTATGGATAGATAATGAAAACGACTATCTGTTCCAATTTAATCCCCTCCGTAGTTATACCCTATAATAAAATATTAATACATTGCAATACGTTAATGTGTGTTTTCGTTGCGGTTTGTATTTTATTGTATAATTTACAGATACACCACAAATAATTTTCCATTAGGTAAATGTTTGAATTTGAGAAATAATTTGTGCAATATCACGTAACAGCACGCTAAACGTTGTTAGACGTCCTTGGAGAATAATTTAAGAGGTAGCAACGTGTAGGAAACTTATTGGATCATCTCTTTAAAGATGGTTGAAAAAGAGTCATGAACTTAGCTTCATGACGCATAATTTACTTATGATTCCATTATGTAAGTGTGAATAATTTGCAAGTGACCGCAATAAGCAAAATCTATTACAATCACGTTTTTATTTCATTGCAACCTGTATTGTTGTATTGTCTTGACTGTTAAAAATACACTAAATAGTTAAGGTACGAGTCAAAATCACTTCAACATCGGCCATACGTATAATTAAGTCCTAGCTGTAGGTATATATTATTATCTTATTAGAATAATTTGTGTCAGCAATTCATTGTGTTATGAGTTTCTCATCATAGTGAAATCTCTTAAAATAGGATATATCATCGTGATATTTTCTTAAAAACTAAAAAAGGTTTATTATATTAGTTTTGTCACCTTTTTTATTTAAATTTGTAACCATTGTTTTATAAACCATTAAACTGACGATTGAATAAATATATAGTTAATGGTTCGTTTAATGCACAATATTACTTTTTTATATTAAATTCATTAAATTAAGAATTTTTAATATTTCCAATGACACTGGCAAGTTTTACAAAATAATTTTAATTTTGTTCTCATTTTAATTAAATGCAATATAGGTACATAATAAGTAGGTAGGTATTACTTAAAATACAACCCTTTCATTTTACTAACTTTGAATTTATCGTTAATAACTTCAATAAAGAGAATTATAATAAATATATTTTATTATTATCTGATAAGTTTTAGGTATTTTAATATTGTTAATCATAATGCAAATTATTGTCAAACGTGTAACAAGCAATAATGAGAATAACACTGTAATCAAATATATTATTATTATTAATTTCTTGTATATTATGATATTGTTATATGGAAAAATATGTTATTTAGAAACACGTACCTATATTTTGTAAATAATTTAACTTCCCTAAAGCTAATTTATCCATTTTTTATTAAAATTAAATTATTTCAAACACTGTAATACCTACTCCAACATTTCTTCACTTAGTTAATTACTGTAAATTTTTAAGTTAATTTTAACACTTTGGAATTTTTTGGAATCATTCAGTACTTTCCATGCTTATTATAATCATTATTAAAATTTACAAACTAATTGAATGCCCCTTCCTGGCTTAATATAGAAATACCCTCATCTTGGTGCTTCATTACAAGCTTATAAACATTAATCGAAATACTATTTTATTTGTACCCACTTCGTCATTCGCTTTGTTCAGAATGAAATAGTTATTTCTATTCTCCATAAATTTAAGTTTGGTCTCGTCAAATGTTTATTAGTTACCTTATAAATGACTAGTCGATCGTAGTGAGGAATGCTTTTGTAAATTTTGCTCGATGTTTTATATAAAGTATAGTTTTATTAAGGTATGTTTGTACATTCACGGCCGACGTTAATCGTTTTACTAATATTAAAGCGAAGTAGATTTTGTTTGTGAACATGTACCTTAGGTAAGACGTAGATATTTGTTACTGTAAGATTTATTATAGGTATTGTTTTTAACTGTTACGTATAAGGGTGATTTTTTACTATTATTTCCATGTTTTCGGTTAGTTTTACTGGATTGAAAAAACGTTAAAAATCAAAAATGCTAGTCCATAAATAATGCAGTTGGGCGATAACACTAATAGAACTACAATTTCTAAGCTTACATGATATAAAAAAGTTTATTGCATATTGTTGTAAATCAGTTTTTATACTTTCCATTTCGGTTCACTTGATGTAAATTAGGAAATTGAGTATGTAGTTAATATTACATTATCAGATAAGGGATTGAGCGACGGACTGTAAATAGCACTTGTAAACTTGATGGAATTCTAATAAATATAGGGTTTAGTTAAAGGAGTGACGTTCGAGGCTTTCCGGCCAACAATAAATTTCTAAAGTATATAAATCGATTTAGCTTATGCTGTTGGTACTGTAAGGGAACGGCGTGAAAAATATCAGTAGATTCAGAGGAAGAAAAATATGTAGTTTACCGACTCACTAGATATGAAGGAAGTCATGTTTATTAATTAAATGAACCTAATAACCTATATGAACTATCATAGACAAAATCTGTTACCATAGAATTATGAGATTCTACAAGTAACATCCTTAAAGGCGTCTATGCCGAAGTAAAGTGACTCAGTATGGTAAGCGTATAGATGTTTGTGGTCATCCGAGATGGATATAGTATAATATAATATATACGTATTATGTAAGTCCCTACACTCTAGAAAGAGTTTATTTTTGCTTAAGCTTGTATAAAAAATACGTATTGAATCGCGTGAGAAATAAATATTTTTTGTATATCATCGCATTGGGTATGAGAATATTCGTATATTTATGGTGTTAAGCTTAACTAAATTAGCCTTCGATGGTATCGACGTACTTTCGGTACATAAAGTTTGTATATTTTTTAAAATATAACAGTCCCCGAGTTCTATTTATTAGTTTGCCGTTTGGCTTAAATCTTTATATACAAGTTACGACGCAAGCCTCACATTAAAAAGGGTGTTTGAAAACTGAGCTTTCAATAATATATTCGTATTAAAATCCTTAAGTATATCCGCATTCATAGTTATCTAAAATAAGATTACGCCTGTTGCTTCCGACGCCGCCATTTTGTGCGACACTAGAACAAGATGGCGGCCTGTTCGACGACGGTTGCCGGGCTGAAGCTTCGAATGAAACAGTTTCATAAATTATTATATAACACTATAAGTATTAAGAGAGACAATTTACAGAGCGAAGTGGGACCCACGTAATGATTTTATTCCGGAATCGTTCAAACCAGCGACACGAGTGGTAGATAAGTAACGTAACGTAGGAATCGTATACAATAATGGTGTTTTTCGTGTCTATAACACTCGTTTAGGCCGTTTGTTTGTTAGGACGGGAGGTTAACCTTTTGCCTTATTTTAATTTGTACCTACTTCATGTACAGTCACCGAGTGTGATTTTGGAATTGTAGATAGTAGGTACCGGTCGCGGCGAGAGGCCATGTTTTGTATCTCAAATTAGTGTAAGGCGTTCGGGTTAGACTTCACGAGTTAGCTTCAAATTATACAAGTTTCAAATAACTATTAGAAGTCAGTGTCGCTTCTCATTATAATACAGTATGCCACAGTGCTGTTACTATACTATACGTAAACATAGTTTTATTCAAACGTTAATATTAAGTCATTTTAAATGTCATCGTTAATCTTGCATTAAAGAAATATTGTGATTCTATATAACAGATAAAATATAGACTACCGATGGTTACCGTTTGTTACGTTCACCTTATCTATAACCTAACTAATACTTTTTATCTATCTACTCCCATATTGATATTATAGACTTGGAACAATTTAATCAAAATATTTCTTTGATACGAGTTGTTTTTACAATTGATACGGGCGCCGCACAAGTGGTCGGCGGGTCGGCGCCCCACAATAGAAGGATCGCTTGACTGCCTATTCGGATGAAGTATAGTCGATATTTTCTAATGAAGTGTAACATTTGTAAGGTAGAAGATAGACAGCTTCCGACGACAGTCGCTTTGACAGCTTGAAAGCCTTAACATTGTGGCTTTTAATAAATAATTTTGTGAAATTAATAAAAAAATATTCGTAAACACATTTTGTTGTTTTTCTTTCACCGAAATCTTGGATTATTTTTTATAGTTGTAAGTGAATCTTTCTATTTACTAAAGATGCTTATTTTTTTGTCTAATTTTATTATTTTTAGTAAAATAGAATACATATTCGATATAATAGTTTTTAACTCAAGCAAAAAATACACACACTGTTTTTGAAGTTGTAAATCCGTAACTCATAATTATAAGGTTTATTTGTAAAAAAAAATCGATGGGCTTTTGTATAAAAAAAATTAATGTTCAATCTATTCATTATAAATATTTATTCAATATTACATTGGGCATAATTTGGAATTTCCGCTTAAAGTATAGTACTTTCTCACATTGACTGCATAACAAACTCATTCCGGGCTTACATAAATATCTATAGAATATCTCTCAGCTTTATGTATTAAAAATAAATGATCACTCGGACAGGCGGCGAGCACACTTATACATCTTTATACAGTTTTAAACGGATTATACACTATTTATACTATATTTCTCGGTCTCCTATACATTGTTATCTATTTCAAGCCCACAAGGCTATCTATTATACATTTACAGGAATCTGTCAGAATATTGTATTACATCATTTGTTAATATAAATTATAAACGCAATCGACGAAAAAAATCAATATCAGCAATTATGAAAATACATTAATTAATATAATTTCATTTCAGAATTTGTATAGGCCAGCTATGTATTTTTTTAAATGCACATCAAATTGATATTAATTTTTGAAAACCCAGCCACATTGTTAATAAGTACTTAAAGTTGTATTAAATGAGGATAATTATTATTAATTCATATTAGATATCAATTAGGTACAATACAGAACACTCAATGTCACATTACATATTTAGTACGTAGTACACATTCATAAGAAAAAATCTTTAATTCATATGAAACATTCGGAGCTAGCCAGTAATAAGCGGACGTCAATCAAAAAAACAGAAAAACAAACACATTATCTAAACGCGTATGTAACTTCAAAAAATGTAACTCGAATTGCAGCTAATATTGTATGACTATTTTTGGATTTTTTAAAGCATTTTAAGACATAATTCCCAAGGACAAATTTACAAAAACAAAATCATGAATTAATCAATAAACAGTGATATTACTTAATTACAAAGAGATTGTATTTATGGAACATAATCTGCTTATACTTATCTCTCTTTAAAACAAACAAACTCATTATAAGAAAGAGAGGTATATAGAGTATTCAGTATACTCGTAGTATTATGAAGTTGTGTTTATAGACAACCAAACACAAAAAAAAACATTATTTTATTTTTGGGTATATTATACTTCTGCCATTGAGAATTTTGTCTATGGACGCTATGCATTATTGAAGAAACTATATGAGATAACTTCAAACGAACAGTTTTGCAGCTGAAATGCAAACCTAAAACTTATGCAACATATTCTGAATGTTAAACCAGCCGAACACTTTACAATAAAATAAAATTCTCAGAAAATTTTCACCACATTTCAGAAATATTATACAAAGTGGCAGTGTCACAGAACCTCCTACAAACGTTTTCCATCAAAAAAACAAATATATCTCCCTCATATCATCACATATTTTCTCAAACTATCCATTTATTTCAACAGTGGACATCTATACAATTGTGTTGAAAACAAAATTATGTCGTGTAAAAACTATATCCTAATTTTATTTATACAAAATACGTGTGATTTATACAGGCCTAGTAATAATATAAAATTAACTCACAGTCAGCGAAGATTATAACCGTATAACGCTAGTACCGAACAAACTATTTTCGATTTTATAACAAGGCAGTTTTGGTTGCATATTGTTTGGACGACAGTGTTATAATTTTTGTTAACAGTGAAAAGTATCACAGACTACCGACTGAGCCAGACAACGTTAAACTTTTATACTGTATTTTCCCATTCCTAAACAAAAAAAAAAACAATTATTTAGACAAAATAATGGCCAGTTTCAATAACCTAGACTTGCTGTTGATAAATGCCATAACAATGGTAATAATTTTCAGCTATACACACGAGACCAACGTCAAGCTGCCATGGCAACATTGCTAGGGGTCAATGACGTTATGGTAGTGTACATACCCGTTGTTTAGCTCATCTGATCTGTGCTCTCAAACAGTCATTCTCAAACCGCACATATCAAAGCCGTCATTGCTTTCGATATACAGATAATAAATAAACATTGCTTAATAACGGCGACACGATAAACGTGATCGTATCGTTGGTCGTGTCGTAACATATCAATTATTTTGAAAGAGAACCCAATGTACCGCCATAATTTAGTAGCTTAGCTCTAGTCATAGTCTAAAAAGTCGACTAGTGAAACATTTTCTCATATCTCCAACTAAAGGTTACACGAAACGATAACGCCAGACAAAAACAGTTGCCGCTTAAATAAAGAGCGTAAATAATTAAATATATATTCCCGATTTTTATTACATCTGTCAGTGACAAATTTAGAGGATCTCACCACGATCAAATCTTACGCAACTGTTATTTCATAATAATAAAACTATTTGAATGGTGTCATTATTATATTGCAATTATAAAATTCATTTATCTGTCTCACTATTGATAGCAATAATAGTACCGATAAAATCAAAATTTATATTTCCATGTTAAAATTGTCAATAATAGTGATCATATTAATTTGTCGATGTATCACGAAAGATTAGCTCGCGGTGGAGCCCTGACTGGCTGATGTTCACAAATAAATACACTATGAGCGATAACAACCTCTATAACTATCACGTTATGAATCATTTTCGAACGAGCCCACCGACAATCTGTGAACAAGATTTTTCATTCGATTACATAAAGGTATACATGACAATCATATACTGTTTTCTGTCTGCGTGCGTACGTAAGTGTGCGTGCGTGCGTGTAAGTGTGGAGTCATAGTAAGGTTTATTTATACAATAAAGAATATTTTTTTTTCTAAAGTGTATTGAGTACCTGAGTAACATACCTGTGATCTACGATTCCATTCAATCCGTCAATATTGTTCATAGGAGTCCGTTCTGTACTGAAACAAACGTATAATCTATAGATTATCTAATTATACACTGCATGGTTATGTATAACATATTTTTGCCCTTCAATAACATTTTAATTTCTAATTTTTGCATTGATTATGTTACTTGTTATTTTTAATACTCAAAAATATTTACAAACGTGTATTACACCGTAACTTCTTAGTAATTAATAACTAAATTAACGTTAGTAGTCATTTGTTATGATAGCTAATAAATTTAGTATAGCACTTGCTTCAACTTTAGAAGTCGTATAGTTATATTAATAATTATACAAGTGAACAATTAAAAACAAATCGGTACAGTCGTTCTCAATTTACGGTCGGTCACAAATATTAAATATTTAAATTCAGTTTCATAAAGTTTTTAGTATATGTATAATTATTATCATTCTCTTTCACACACTCACACTCCTGCTTAGACATAATCACTTAAAACATCGACGCGTTGTCGACCTGCTAGGAAACAGAAAGACCTAACTCACAAGCCCTCAGATAGAACACCAGTCATTTAGTGGTTGACTTATGCCAGAAGTATTTTCCCTAACATAGGTACGACATTATGTATTATCTCTCAGCTACTATTAAGTATTAACTTGAACACACCAAAGTCAATCTGATATAGTACCTGGTGACGTCACGCCGCTCGTTTCACCACCTGGCGCGTCATGCAAACAACGGAAACGGCCATTAGATGTCGCTTTTGTATTTCGAATTAAATATGGACTATGACGTCGATGATTGAAGCATGTGAAGCGTTCAACTCGAACAAGTAATGATGGTGAAGCATGGCTGACGGATGATAGACAACGAACTATACTCATTACAACAATAGCACACAGCTATTCACACACACATACACACAGATTTGCACGCACACACGAACATACATACGCACTGGCATCCATTCTCGCTTTCAATTTATTCGAGCACGTTAATACGCACGTACTCGAGTAAATGAGCACGCACACAAGCACGTAGTAAGTAGTGATATAATTGATGATTGATTCATGTTATAAGCTGATTGGTTAATATATAATTGACGAAAATAATGCGCAATTAGCCTTATAATAGAATGAGCGTGACCAATAAGAATCTATTGAGTTAAATTAGTACAATAATTGTTACAATACTAGTGATTGATCATTAAAAAGATAAAATAATATTTTAAACATCCTAATATCGAAATTATATTTCAAGATACGACCTACGACTTTGAGTTAAGGCATGAGTAATGGTAATATATTATCAACTATGTTATGTAATAATGTACTCTATGTAATAAGCTTATAATGGTTATATTTCCTCTTCCAAAGCGAAGATACTTGTGCTGTATGAAGTCTTAAAGAGTGCAAATACCTTTGCCATTGGGTGTAAATGGAGACTAATGTTATTGGATTTTGTTAGCTACACACAAAGGTATGACAATGTATGTATGTATGTACAAGGAAAACAATCCCTTCAACACTATAGTGCATTATGAATGGCCAGAAATTTGTGCGAACATTGAACACAATCAACTATATTGATCAATTTAACTTATAACAATTTTAAATGAATTAAATGAAATAATAAGAACCAAACAATAATATTAATTTTCGGTACTCGAATTTAATGTTACAAACAAATGAAATGAGACATTTAATTTAGTGTTTTAAATTAAATAGCTTCAATACTGGAAATCAAAGGATTTCTTGATTGATATGATGTTTTTGTTACATACTTAACAAAAATTAGACAATATATGGCTAGCCTGGAGCTACAGTGGTCTATGTTACATATTAAATTTATCAAATGAAGCGCGTTTCAAGTCACTATATTTAAACAACCAATCAAATTGTAAAGTGGTATTTTAATGAAAACCTTACTTTGGTAACCATATGACACTTGAGACCACTTTTGCTTGGATTAAATTATTGTTTTAAAGTTCAAATATTGTTTTTAAGTTTAAAAATGCTCATAGCCAAAAATGTTACATAGACCACTTTAGCTCCAGGGTAGCTATATAACCTTGAAATTAGCTAATGAATTGGACCAATACAATTGACTGTGCACGGTTATGATTAGGCAATGTGGAGTAAGGTCAACCTATACCGGGCAGCATGATATTGGGCCAAACTTACAAAACTCTTGCCGAATAATGAGCTTCTCTGGTGGAAGGTATCCTTGGAAGACATCTCGTGCTTAGCTGATTGAAAAAACCACATCCTTCAGAAATATTCCAATAAATTTCCTATCACATTATAATAGTGTAAAAGGTCCTCTAAACTTAGATAGTGATAATACGACACTTACCACTGTTAATAACTGAATTGCCGTACGAGTTCTTCGCCGGCTCCTGCATATGCTGAAATGTTAATAAAACATGACATTACATTTTGTTTCCTTACTACAATCCAAGACATTTTTTTTATAGAAACTGTCGACAAACAAGTGTACAAATACTGATGGTAATTTAAAATTACATAAATATTAGTTATTTTTTAGTAACTCTTCACTTAAAAGTAAAAGTTTACCATAATTGTGCTATTTCAATAACATTCATCTTTTTAATTATTACAGATCCATTTAGTAACAAATGGTATAGAAAACATGACAACATGCTTGAAAGAAAATTACGTACATTGATTACACATGAAAATCATAGATAAATACCATTACATAACCCAGTATATGTTATTTAATAATACGCTTCATAAACTATTATGACGGTGTGATTGCAAGAAATGTGAATTAAAATAAGATCATTTACATAATTTAATATAATTCGACTAAGTAACACCTATGCTTAGCTGTATAAGTACTGATGCTGCCATAAACATAGTTACTTTTACTTACATAATGAATCTTTGCAATCTTCAAAGTAAACAGAATGAGAATAAAACAATTCCTCACCTCTAACTCGCTCAAGCTGGCCGTGACAGCATCAAACTCCTCCTTAGTCTCGTCATCGAGCTGGTCCGTGACCGAGAGACCACTCTGTTTGCCGCTGTCCGTCCGTCCGTCACTCACACTGTCCTTGGAAGGCACTATATCATTCCGACACTCACTCGCGCACTCACTGCTGTCCTTATCCTCTATCACTTCCACGTCACTACTGCTGTCGTCCACAGCCACCGCGTCCGGCTGATTGTCCCCTAGAGGGTCCAAGTCAGACACTATCACTATCTCTTTCTTCTTCTTCACTTCCGGCGGTCTCTTGTCGGGCTTCGCGAAGGTCGGAGAGTTGTGTACTGCTATCAGGGCTGGCCGCGGGATGTTGTTCTCGACCAACCGCATCGCCTCGATCTGTTTCGGGTTGATCTCTTCCACCCGCGTCTTCGTAACCGGATCCTTCTTGGGAGCCTGGAAGCTGGTGTCGATGTGCAACGGCGTCGTTAATGCCTTCTCTTTCGTCGCGCTAATTTTCTCCAACTTCTTCAGCTTCTCCTTCTCCCTCTCTCTCTTCGCCATCTCGTTCAACGCCGCCGGAGACTTGATCCTGAGCAGTGATTCCTTCGGCTTCTCGATCGTAGTAGCGGAGTTGTTCAACGCCGCCGGGGACTTAACCCTAATCATTGGTTCCTTAGGTTTCTCCGTTACCGTCGAGTTATTAACTTTCCTATCAGTCTTTTGGCTACTCAACACGGGTGTTATCGTAATGCTGCCGATAGTCGGAGGAATGTATACTTCGTCTTTGCTTTTATCCGGTAGCTCTTTTTTTCTTTCCTCCGATTTTTCACTGCCCTTGGTCAACGAGTACGAGTTTAATATGGATCCGAAGACGGCTTGTGGATTCAGTTTGTATTTGGAGTCGTCTACTTCGTTCTTGTCTGCTGGTTTAGTGGTGGTCGTGACGGTGAGTGTGCTGGGGAACTGTATGGGCTCGGTGAAACTCTGTTGTACGGCGATCCCGGCCGAGTGCGACACGGGGTTTATTCGCGGTCTCTTCATGTCGGACGCCCTTATTTCCTTGTGCAAGCTGTAATTACAGATATTAATATAGAAAGTTTTTAGCTTATGACAAAAAATATGATGTAAATTTAGGATACCAGGTAGGTGGTGCTGATATCGAAATACTTCAAGGGCCAGCTAAACTATCGGATTATTAAAATACCGTCATAGTATAAGTCGCCCAAAGTGATGACAATTTACTAAAGGCATATGAAAACTAAGGGATTAGCCAAACTGTTCAGAGACAACATATATCTATATCTATACTACTATATAAAGCTGAAGAGTTTGTTTGTTTGAACGCGCTAATCTCAGGAACTACTGGACCAATTTGAAAAATTCTTTTAGTGTAAGATAGTCCATTTATCGAGGAAACTTATAGGCTATATAACATCACGCTTAGATGAATAGGAGAGGAGTAACAAAAAATAAATAAAAAAACCAGAAACTGGAAAATTACGCGGACGGAGCCGCTGGCGACTTCTAGTCTATACTATAATAAAACAGTAAAATAAATCTGTCTGTACATTGAGTATATTTACCATGAAATACTTAACTCAGGGCTCTATTTAGGCTTTAATTTATTTAAATCAAATCATTATGTATATCAAAAGATATTATAATTTAAAGTTTGTATTGGACTACTGTAATATATCACGTGTCAAACACGATAGTATAACCATGGTTACTGAGTAAGGATTCCTGATATTTTAAATTAAATCGTATTTTTTAGTCGTAATCGTAATCTAATAAATCGAACCGGAATTTTTATCATGATTGAGTTTTTATTGATCTTTGAGGCGATACGAAGTTCGCCGGGTCAGCTAATGTGGAATAAGAATGGTTAGTTCGC
>LGAG01000457.1:702637-712853 GCA_001278395.1 Lerema accius
TGGTGCGCGTGGTCCGCAGCGTGCGCGCCGCCCGCTGCCACGCCGCGCGCACCGCTCGCCGGTCCGCGCAACACTTCGACAACACCCGCTCTATCCTACAAACAAACAGCGTTACCTTTAAACCATTATATTTATATATATATATACGATGCAACACGTAACTCATTTACTCTTACATCTCATTTAAACACGAGATTCAGAGATCAAAATAGACGCATTCAGTAGAAACTGTCATTCCAATTCAAATATGCACGTGATGACGTAACGTAATACTTAATTCATATTATATGATAATAAAATTTTAGTACAAATTAATTTAACTACGATGTCTATATCTATCTACATGCTATAAATCGTTAAGAGCAATCTAAATAGTACCGTAATGTATACGTCATAAAGTCGATATTCGTCCGTACCTGAGCGCGGCATGTTCGTGCGCCACTAACAGGTTACCTATCGTTACGAACAATCTAAATAGTACCGTAATGTATACGTCATAGAGTCGATATTCGTCCGTACCTGAGCACGGCATGTTCGTGCGCCACTAACAGGTTACCTATCGTTACGAACAATCTAAATAGTACCGTAATGTATACGTCATAAAGTCTATATTCGTCCGTACCTGAGCACGGCGTGTTCGTGCACGGCCAGGAGGTGGTCGGCGGGCGCGGGCGGTGCGGGCGGCGCGTGCCTGGTGACCGCGGCGTCCAGCTCGTCCAGCACGTGCAGCACGGCGGCCGGCAGCTGACCCTCCCACTTGGACTCCGCGTCACTGACACAAAAGTCAATATCATTTATTTACACCACGCTGGCCCAGTGCAGATTGGTAGACTTCAAATACCTTTGAGAACTTTATGGAGAACTCTCAGGTGTGCAGGTTTCCTCACAATGTTTTCCTTCACCGCAGCAAGTGATAATTAGTATCTAATACGCACATAACTTTTTTTAAATTAGAGGTGCGTCCCGTTCGAGAGACCAACGTTCAAACCACTAGGCTATCACTGCTTCAGTATATATCAATGATACACTAATATGCACGTTTATTTTTTTTATTTACCCTTTCGTAAAGGTGCTTTAATATGGAGGAAATGAAAGGGAAAATAAAACTCTCGCACATTTAAAAAAAATAATAATACATACAAACAGACACACATAACATTCATCACTATTATCATCGCAACCTTGGATCGAAGAACCATAGACTTGGACCTATTCTCCCGCACATCTTATAAAAAAATAATACAAAAACACACATTACATTGATTACCATCATCATCACATATAACCTATAACTGTCCCACTGCTATACTTCGACCTCCTCTCACATTATTAGCCTAGTACGACTTGGTACACTTTACATACATTTGAGAACTTCACAGAGAACGCTCAAACTTGCATGTTTCACGTATTAAAGACAGATAAGGAAACATACCGCGAGCTGTCCGAGGTGACAGCGTTCTCCGAGCTGGGCGCCGGCTTCGACGTCATCGAGTCCGACCGTGACGTGCCGGAGTCCGCGCTCTCGCCGTCGCCGTCCACGTCACCGGCCGGCGCGTTGTCTGAAACAACATAATATTATTATCAGGTTACACTTGCCTTGATTGTTTGAAATCAAATTCACATACATAATTATTTATTCATGGCGGTTATATAAGTTAATTTTATATGATGCTAACGCAATTTCCAAGTAGCTTATATATTCGATCAGTAAATACTATGGGGTAGCCTTTTGCTACTAATTTACAAATTAACTTTAAAGAGCAGTTCTCACCATCCGAAGTTTGTTTCCCAGAAGTGGCAGCTGATGAGTCTGTTCTTCTGACCTTCTTCGGTTTCTTTTTGTCAATCTTTTTATTTTTCTGAAAAAATAAAGATGTCCCATGTAGTAGGATAATTATAATATGTAGTAACATAATATTTCATAGTCATTTAAAGTTATTAATTATGAAAACCACTATATTAAACCGCAATACCACATAGCACAATATTTTGATAGAAACTATAAGAGTGTGTGACAATAGCAAGAAAAAAAATCAACTTGATATGAAAAAACTTGATATAATAGTCATAACCATCGTAATCATCACAACCAAACTCAGGTCTCCTATTCACGCTTGTCAAGATCTGACAGATTAGACATCTTGGACATTACACCTTCGACAATTTTTTCTATTTTAATTATACACTCTATGCCGTAGATGTTAAGGTACCTTCTTCCTGTGTTCATTGTCGGTGTCGTCGACGGCACCGTTGACGACGGGCGCCGGCGACGGTGAAGGTCGCTTGCCGTCACCGTCGCCATCACCCTCGCCGTCACCGTCGCCGCTGTCCGACGACGAGCGGTCCGTCGACTCCGCCTCGCTGCTGCTCGACGATATACGTCGCTACACACAAACATACTACGTTAAACAGGATTTTAACAAATTAAATTATGCCTCATAATTTTGAGTAATAATACTAATTAGGATAAATGTGAGTAGAAAATATAAGTCAAGCAAATCAATGAGTCGTAATAGTGTAGTTGAAAAATATAATTTTATCATAGCAAATTGTAAAGACCTTTTACAATGCCGCAATATGCTGCAAAACTGGTAAAAATAATGCCTGTTAAAACCAGAGTGACTTCATATAATGTTTATATGACTTCATAATAATATTGTTACGTTGTTGTTGAACATAAGTTCAATAAGTTGCATAACAGGGAGTATTTGATAATTATTAAACTCAAGAGGAAAATTTTGTTTGTCAATTGATAAAAAAATATGAGAGCAGTACCCAGTAATGTTAAAAATAAAGATAAAATCCTTATAAATTTTTAACTTATTATATTACTTTACCTAAATTCCGTATCTTTAACACCTTTATATACTAATAGGGCTGCGAAAACAATATTAAGGTTACCTTATTAGCCCTGTTTGGTCGCAGCTCGTCGGAGGAAGCCAACTGATCGTCCGGCTTCAGTTTGAACTCGAGCGAGCCGCAGTTGATGTAGAACCCGCCGTAGTACGTGTCGCAGTCCGGAGGGACCACCTCGTCATACTGCCACCAACAATATTATTATTATATTATACACTATACATAGATATTTTACATCCCGACTAAATAAACGAATAGTGTGTTCCACGCTACATTATTTGACTACACTATTGGTATATAGGTGTTATGAAACAAAACAAAGTGTAAAAGTTATAAATATTGTCAACACCTTGTTTGTAGACTTACACTTATGACAGATAGAATGTTTGAATTTGAAAACCCACTAAACTTCAAGACAAATAAGAAAGAAAGAAAGAAACGTTTCAGAAATTGAAACTCACAATTCAAGTTATGACCTTTGAAGACAATTTTGGACGACAAAATCATTGGCCTTACACAATAGCCCAGTGGATATTATTATGTAATACACTTAACCCTCCCAATAAGTATTCAACCTATGTGGTATATAGTCTAATTTCCTATATCTATGGATAGCCAAGAGTATAGACTTTTGTGGGACAATTTTAGATTAAAATATTCAAATCATTGACCAAACCAATCCTTTATCAAATTGATTACAAACCAGAATACTTGTAAGTATTGTACCAAGTAAGTGCATATCTTAATAATATCAATTGATATACAATGATAAGTATCAATTATATTACCAGTGCCACATAACATTAACAATTCAGATTTAGATAGTGGTAAATTCCCAATGAAATCATATCAAGATGTAATTGCTCATTTCGGGGTTCCCAATGAGATTATAAAGACTTATTCCTTCATACTTTTTAAGATTTTAATATTAATAATTTTATAAAGGGCCTTTTTTACAATTTTCTATTCAGGTGAAAGAAACAAGCTGTATCTTACACCGATAGCATAATTTCCTGAGATGATTTGGAGGTGTGTTTAAACGCCTAATAAATAATGTCAAGCAACACAACGCATAGTATCACAAGGATTGTATCAAAATAGTATGACTAAAGAAGAAATAAATAATAATTTTAATATAAATAAAAATCTGCGTGGAAATTACATACATGTAAAACTGATAATCTATAACCTCTATTTTGGAGATGATTAAAAAGCATACTTCTAACTTATCCTATTGTACGGTTGCTACAAGCAATAATTTTGTAAATAATTAAAATATGTTGTACTTACGCCATCTGTGTTGTCAATGAAAGAATCGTTTTCATCGTAACCGGCTCCAATGTCTGCGAAGTCACTCCGTTCCGACCTGCCCTTCTTGCCGTACGTGCTGTTGCCACCCTGAAAATATACGGAAACAATTATGTCTAACGATACAATGTACTTTAGTTGGATACCCCTGACTGGCAAATGTCAATTTCAATGTCAGCTGTCTGTCAATGACTGTATATCAATATCAAATACATAGCGCCATGGGTTGTTTCATTTTCAAAATTCAATGTTAAATTTAAACACATTAAATTCTATGATTTACATCAAGAGATTTAAAAAAACATCTTTGTTATCTGCCAAAAAACGGCCATTTTAATCAATTCTGGTGAGATGACAAGGATATAGGCCACTTCAACACAATAGTCAGTGCAACTCCAGCCCTAAAACAGAACTCTTTACCATTTTACAAGAAACCTATGCTAGGTAGTACCTCAGGAAGAAGTTCCTCCCTCATTCTCAATGCTATGCTTTATTTGCTAGCAATCTTTTATAAGGGTTCCCTGATATTAGACTTATAAAAGTCCCACTCACATATTTCTGCTCGAACCTGTTTGCCTGCATTGCCAATTCGTCTTCATTGTCTGAAAAGGGACTCGATCCCGGTATCTTGTAATGATCTGCATTTTGTCTGCTCTGAAATTTTAAAACATTTCTTTATTAAATCTAGTAGACACTGTATTCAATAAACATTATGCTAATTAACTAATTACCCAGCTAATAATTTGAAAAACGGGTTATGGCAATATTAATTTTTTGTTTTATGACTTAAGTTAGCTATTACATACAATATAGAAAATAATCATAGATCATGAAACCTGACATATACATTGAATTACTGTACAATTAATTACACTATTCAATAACAGAATGTATTCAAATATAATTTACAGTGAAAATGAAGACTAAGCATTGAAAAAAGAAACAAAAATTTAATTTTAAGGAAAAGCATTATTTTTATTGACCTTGGATTTAAATAATCATAAACCGATTCAGAGTTCACATTGTAGAATGGAATTTAAGTCACATGGTTTTGTCGCCATTTATCTATCTAAAGTATATCTCTAAAGTACTATTATAAAAGTTGTTATACTAGATACTATAAAATATAGAGTAACTTTAAATTGGTAACAGGTATATTATATTATTAATATCTGTTATTTTTAACTGAATGTGTTTCAGTTTAGCTACCAATAATAATAAGTAAGCCAAAGAACAGGATTTAAAAATAAACCTTCTCCTTAATTCAAATAATTACTTTACCCAAATACTTTATTCGAGTAATAGATTTATAAGGATATGAACAATTTCCAATTATGTAAATGCATACCTACTACAAAACATGAGATAATTAATAATTTATCTAGATCTAGAGTACCTAATCTAGGTATAGATCTATCATAGTGATATCAATACTATTATTGAAATTGACTCAAACATGGCCTACCGTTAATTAACACTTAACTCAAATAGGACCTACTAACAAGTATAGGTCCTATTTACAGTCCTATATGTCACATTTACAGTCCTATATGAGGTTTGTCACAGATTTCTATGAGTGGTAGAGAATGATGGCAATGCAAGCTTAGCTAGCGGTTACATAAAAAAAAATCTGTCAAACTGTGGAGAGAATAGAGGATTTTTTTTTTAAAACATTATACTCCCAATAATGAGCGAGTTATAATGCTGTTATCAGTAAAAGAGGTGTCATAAGTCATTTAATCAATAAGAAAAGTAATTATCATTTAGTCAAATTATTGTAAACAACCCAATCAAAATTAGAAATGTTTAACAATAATCATAATAGGTATTTACTATTTACCTAGTTAGGTATAAGTAACAAAAAGGTTAAGTAAAAATCCACTATAATATATTAGTCCATTCACATTTTAATTACAAATTGAATCACGTAAAGATCGCATCATTAATTACGTTACGTTGTAAAAGATGAATCATTCATAACAGATAAACAAGAGTTCGATAAACGCCGTCCCTCTCCATTCTATATTCTACCGCAAATACTATTTTTATCGCTGCGACAAATCCGATAACACGTTTCACTCATCCCAACACTATATTTTAACAATACTCCCGTCGCAAACGTAATAATACGCACACAGCGCAAGAAACAATACAAAAACGTTAATCAATCACTCACACCCACACACAAACGAGTATATAACACGTTACACATACCTGCACAGGGATACTAACATTATTTACATATGAGTTCAATCGATTGAAGAAAACTAAACAAAAGCTTGAGATACTGGCAAAGGTCACAACCCAATCTGCCAACCGGTGAGTTTTGCAAGCGGCGAGCGCGCTGCAATGCACTTGGCAACATTGCAAATACCTAACTTACGAACTAAATACCTAGGTACATAAAATACTAGACACGCATACGTACAAATGTACTATATTCCCTATCCCTACAGTAGAAAATTTTAAATAATCCTTAATCATGCTCGTTCATCACGGTACGTCTCTAATATACAAGACTACC
Organism: Lerema accius; assembly: GCA_001278395.1. Classification (NCBI taxonomy): domain Eukaryota; kingdom Metazoa; phylum Arthropoda; class Insecta; order Lepidoptera; family Hesperiidae; genus Lerema; species Lerema accius. Next base: position 709,326 of record LGAG01000457.1, read on the forward strand.
AACCGCACGTAAATAAACTTACACACACATGCACGCGCACTATCTTGTCCCACTTATATACTCAAGTATATAACAAAATGCAAAACAGATGTTTTATTAATTCGTCCATTGGAAAAAATAATTCGATCATAATTAGAAAGTAACCTAAAAGTATAGTTAGGCCGGAGACAACAATGTTGACGGCGGGTTAACCTAGGTCATTTGAAGTGAAGTCTATTCCTACTTTCGCTGTTAGATTGTATGTTCAACTATGAGTAAGTGCCGTCAGCAATAATTGCTACGTGTTATTCTTGATATATTTAATTAAAAAACCTTATAAAATCGACCAAAACATAAATAACTCTAGCGATCTTTGCTACCAAAACATTGGTCCCGCAAACGAAGTCCTGTGTTGACAATGTTCTTCTTAAATTGTTGCAAACATGGCGACCGATATCTGGGCTTCTCGTGTAGCCCGTGGACGCTAAATCATGTAACAAAACCTAATGCAAAGCTGTGTAACGTAAGCAAAAAATATCCTAAGCTGTATCTAAAGGGCACTCTATGAAACAGTCTTTAGCCGCCAAACCGTTCAAGACAGGACTCTAAATTTTTTTCACATGATTCTCCATGCTACAATGAGCTGAAAAACCAGTATGGTTGCGTAAATTGCTATGATTTTCTGTTATAACTTACCACTGCCGCTTTGAGTAGTTTCTTGTAATTCAACTCTGGATATTTACTTTCGTTGCTTTCAGCCAAATTTATAGATAATCTCACTGTTTTAGTCACTTTAATCTTTGCACTTTTTGTAACATCCTCTGTTATAAAGGAAGCACGTTTAGGGTCCGACATTTTCCACGAAATTCGAGTATAAAATGATTTTTTTCAAAGCATGACACGGCCTGCATTTTCAAACTGTGTAGCACATTGCCACCATGTTGGAATTCATTGTTTGGGTTGTGAGCGCCGCGGATAAACATGGAACTAAATGATTGTATGCTATCGTATGAGCATAGATGGCAGGATAGTTCACTCATAGTCACAACAGATGGCATTATAGGTCATGAACTTGGGAAAGCTTAGAGCTTCGAAGGTTCAATAAAAATTTAAATTATTATGTGTTTAGAACTATGACAAAGTGTGGCACGTGAAATTATAAGTACTATGTAGGTACAGTCGGCCAAAGGTCACCGTACGCAATGAATGTAGAGAATGAATACTAATGAAAATTTAGTTCATAGATTGTTTAATAGATGGCATTGTTGTAAATTTAGTGTAGTATCATGCCTGATGGAAAATTCTTAACATTAGATTACCAATCTATTTCAATTAGGTTATAACAGATGGCGCTTTTCGTGCATTGATGCATTATAAAATTTGTTAAATTTTATTGAGGAACGGAAATGATGGAAACATAATTTAATGACGATGTCGTACATCCTGAATCGTTGAAATTATCACATTATAACGACTGCACATGGAATTATAATAATATTTGTAAGATAAGACGAAACATGGAGGTAGGTAGGTCTTTACCACAGATGATACACTTGAATACTTTATGTCTCTACTTTCGGTTTGAAGTGATTAAAGGACCCTTATAATACAAATTAATGTGGCGTTCATCTTAGTCTATGAGCTAGCTTAAAAGAGTGCCTATAAAAATCATTATCATACAGCGAAACCGTTAACTTGCATAGGTACGTAATAATAAGGCTAAAAAATATACGAAAAGTCGACGATTAGGACAACTGCGAACTCAATTCAGATTTTAACGTTGTGCGGTTATTAAAAAATCTCCCTGTCATCAGAAAATGGAGAAGCTTTCGGAAACCGTTGATGAGTCGGACATTATGAACGCGAGATTCCTATTAAGATAAGGGACATTAGTCTCACTTAAGGTGTCTTGAAGTTACTCGAGGACTTGGTCGAATGGAACGGGGGCTTAATAATAAAATGGGGTGAGGGGTCAATTTGAAATTGATAAGAAAATCCGTAGGCCTACATTTTTTACCGTAACTTGGCGGAATGTCAACGACTTTAGCATTGTACCTAAATTGACAGCTTAATACGATTTCACTAGAACTCCCTCAGCTTTACAAGTAGGTACCGTACCTAAAAGAACCCCTTAATATGTCTGCTAGGTCCCCATAGTTACTTATTTTCTAACAGAATCCGGAACAAGAAATTATCTCTACATACAGTCGCTACACATTAACTTAATTTGACAGGAATGGATGGCTTTATTAACCAGGTGGATTTGGTCCAATCCCGTAATCCAATCCACGTGCGACACAGGATGGACAGATGGACAGAATGGATGCACGACAGAGAAATGAAAAACTTCCTAATAAACATTATTTATTAGGTAGGTTCTGTGTTGCTATGTACGTTTCGGTGCGAGAACCTAAATACAATAGAGTAGTAGGTATAAAGTGTTTTTTTTAACATAACTAAGTATGTTGGAAACTGTCAAGCTGTTTAGGTTATAGGGCCTACATACATTCATACAGTTGTTATTAATTATAGTTTAATACACTTTAATGGGCGTTTGTTCATTATTATAGTGATTAGGTAATTATTAGATTGTTAGATTATCTATTATTATCTCGATATGCACTTGAAGGAACGACATGTGTGTGTTTTAGCCGAGAACATTTACGTTTGTTCTATCTTACAGACTGTAAGAATTTCGTATTTAAGCTGTACGTATCGAGATAGTAGACAGTGTTAGTCTTGCCCCGTGTGTTAGTCTTACCCCACCTTACCTTATCTGTATTAATTCCAGTTCTTTTTTTCGTGCCATAACCACTAAGTAAACGAGTAATAAGGTAAGTTTATCATCGTATTCCATTATGAGGATGGAAACTGAAAGCGGAGTGAAGCCAGCCCAATAAACCAAATCAACAGAACGACGCCGACGTCGATTCAATTCGATTTAATCTGCACTCGTAACTGCATCCATCGAGACCGACGTCAACAGACTGGTAATGATATTACTACTGGTTTGTTCACACCGCCAATGATTGAGCGCAGTTAGGTTCTCTATATTGTTGTTTTAGTGAAAGGATCGCACCAAAAAGTACAATAGACTCAAGTGTTCAGAACAAAAAAGTGAGGTAATTTTTTTTCTTTTTGCAGTAATTTTTTTTTTCAGCACGGTCTGACGAGAAAGACAGCTTACGTATACGTAGTTTTTTCCGTCGTGATTTAAAATGTAAACAATCTTACAGTGTCTTTTTATTGTAATTATCGATTTAAAAATAAGACAGACACAAATTAAAAAAAATTAAAGAGTAAACAATAATTTAATGTTAAAATAAATTTCTGTATACCTACTTCTAAATATTTTTTTAAATTCATGAAATAAATAAAAGTAGTGCCAAGATTGTTTACTTTTTAAATCACGACGTAGAAACGAGGTTATACCTGTGCGACGAATTTGCGAGGTAATCATCATCATCATACTTAATAAAAATGTTGATTGACTGACAGACACGCTACAGCCTAATCGGGAAGACCTAGAAGCATGAAACTTGGCACAGA
>LGAG01000457.1:721775-734120 GCA_001278395.1 Lerema accius
ACATTAGTTACTCATAGTCACCGGTTACTTCATATTTGGCTTACGATAGCAAATTATAGAATGTTCCCAGTAATATTGGAGACAATCGATGGTAATGCAGATAATGCGATGCAAATCCGGCAGCCGGCAGGAGGCTCTGGAACCAATGCACCTATGTGCACAGAGTAGCGACACACAGAGACATGTAAATTTAGGATTTCGTACTCGATTCCGAAAAAGACTTGGCGATTTCCAATGGTCAATTGACGCAAAACTCAACACTGATATTAATGATGCATTAACAATTTTAATTAACGGCCCTTTACTAACGAATTAACAATAACTAAAATTCTCATTTACATCAGTCACTAACAGGACTCACTAAACAAGTATCGGTTTCTGTAGGGATTTTACGTACAATTCACTTGTGGTAATTGAGGTTTAAGTTTTCTTAAAATAAAAGTTTCGCAGGATAAAATATTCAGCAGTTATCCGATTTACTGAAGTTTTCTATAACCATAAGTAATCTATGTTTACAACGGTTTTGGTTGAATTTTTTTCTAAAACCTCTGTTCATCCCTTACTCTGTACCACTCCCGTTCTCAAAGATATTGGAAATAAGCATTTGATTTCCTTTCAGGCGTTCTTTTGATAAAAATATCACGTGGATTGCATCGAATCCATACTATTCGTGATTACAGCACCGTTCTGATTCTGTTCGGCGCTGGCTGGGAAATACTCCTTTCCAATGTAGAATTTTACTGTGAGCCGAGTTCTTTCGAGCACAGGTGGAAATGTAGGTACTTGCAGTATTTAGGAACGGCTACTCACATCAGATGAGGAAAACCACCTGGTTCTTTTTAATATTGTTGAATAAAACGAAAAAAAAAACGCCTCACTCTCATAGACCCATAGTAGAATTCACTGTGTCATGGGTTCCACGGACAACACACACATTCAGAGAACAGAAAATTAAATTCATTTGATAAACACGTAATATTTTCAAGTCTATAGATCGACTAGGATCATAATCCTTTTCTTAACCACTTAAACTATTGGCGCATTCATTTGTATGTGCTGATTATACTCTGTTATTCGCTTCAGAAAATGAGCGCAGTATAAATTCCTTGGGCACATTATAGTAAATTCAGTTAGTGATGTTATTTGCGTCGTTGTGCCATAATGACCGGCTCCGGCAATGATGCGTTAAATGTCTACTCGCTCGGCTTCAATGACCAGTGTAATAATATTAACTTACTAGTGGATGCCTGCCTTGTCTGCGAAAATATTTATGCCATGAAAAACAATCCTTAAGAACCAGTAGCAAACTCAGTTCTTCTATAGTCAAAAGTTAGTTATTAATATATTCTTACGCTACTTAAGGGACCTTCTGTCGTAAGGTATCACGTAATTAGCTAAACTAACAAATCTTATAATGATGGTGTTATCTTAAACACGATAAGGACCCATGCAATGAAGCGCACAAAACTTTTTTGGTTGTTTACTTATACGTTTCATATACAGCTAGAAATATCATTGTAAATAGCGGGAACATAACATGCTTTTAAACATACCTTATTTCTAAAATTATGTTAGGTAGCTCAGAAATTCCCAGAATAAAAGATGAACAATCATTCATACATCCCACATTACTTAAATAATTATAGACGTAGGTACCGAGTAAAAACACGAACAATATCGGTAACAATTATGTGACTCAAGTTTGTGGAAAATCTTAGAAACTATGACAATATAACAAGCTATGAAGGAGCTTACTCCAACATATCCCATTACAGTTGGACAACAAGATTCACAGAATTGAAGACAAAGGCGCGTACACACTACATCACGCCTATTAATTGCAGACACAATAGCCCAGCTAAATTGCGGAACTTCTGATCGAAGTTTTCAAATTAATTCTGCTACGACGATAGGTATGAGCCTTAAATAAATGTTGTCTAATATCTCTACGAGCCAGACACTGTGCTTTCATAAGATTTACCTAAAAATAACTAACTATAATAACTGTATACACTAACGATTACTAACTGGACTACAAATACACAAACAGGAGGAAACCTAAACTACCAGTCTTAGCTTAAACTGTCCCCTTACTAAACGATTAATATTTACTAACATTGTCAGTAAAACCTTTCACTAACAAGACCTACTAACTGACAGTTCCTCCTATTATCCTGTACAAGGTTTGTCACAATTGTCAATGAGCGAACAGGACAGACTGAAGATGGTGACACTGCAAGCTCGTTTGTTATTCTAAATACATAAAAAGCAGCCCTTAAAATCCTCAAATTACTGAGGTAAAATGATTTTGGTTTAAAAAGAAAAATTAAAAAGGTTCGATGGAATAGGTTTAGATGTTTGTAAGCTTTTCTTAGACGCTTCTACAGTGTGCTTCAAGAAGCTTAAATGAAATCCGATTAACTCGCACAATTGCGACTATTTAATACAGTTCGTTTGCAAACACATCATCACATCATCAGGGTTTAAATAAGTTGGGAATTGGTAAAAATATACTTTAATTCAACATACCAATATAAAACTACACAGGATTTATGATAATAAAATAATGTTACATAGTAACTAATATTAGAACATTAATAGCAAAAATAGAATTAGATAGGATTTTTAGTCTAGCCTGATGTCTGGAATATTTTCGATTGCAAATTAAATGTGAAAGGATACGAATGGTTATAAGAACGAAATTTTCTTTTAATGTAAAAGTTTGTGCTAAAATACCTCAAAATTTCAGCTCATAGACTGTGTTCGTAGTTAGGTCAAAGACAACGATGCGACAGACAGACGGTAGCTAGACAACTGACTTGAGATTAATGGCTAAGATGGCTATTAAATATTAAATTATTTAAGTGCAAACTTAGAAATGTAATATAACAAGTTTGAGCAAATCCAAGACAAAGGCGCACTACTCGTTCTGGCGACCATTAGTTGTGGGAGCACAATAGCGCGCTGATTGGAAAACTTCCGGTCAAAGTTTTCATATTAATTCCGCACGTTGTCGCCACCGTCGCGCCGTTGCGAAGGTGTAAATAATGAGCGTTGTTATTAGTGTAATCTCACCTTTATTTTGAATTAGGTTGGCTTAAACTGTTTTCTATAGTTTTCTATACTACTAACATTTTTTTAAGTTTGTTAATCACTATTCAATTGTTAATTACGAAATATAAAAATAACCTAAGTTACAAATTTAAATTAATTTAATATGCAAAACAAAAAGGCTTATGTAAGTTCCCAGGCTATTAGGACAACATAAATATTATTATTGATACGAAAATATTCAAACTTTAGCATAAAACAGATTTATGTATATTATAAAAATAAAAAGCTAATTTACAACTATAATAGAAGCCAGTAGTTATGCTGTAGACGCGATCTATAGTTTTTTGGTGTATTCTTGCTATATTACATCTGTCTATAGGTGTTAGTGACAGATCTAACCCAACATGGCGTCGCTAATAAAATTTATGGTGACCATGTCATCGATAAACAATACGGGACTCCAACCTGGGGACAGGTGTAATATTCCGCTAACGAGCCGCAGTGCGTCAGGCCCTTTTGCTCCGTTTGTGTGGTGACCATGCCTTGAGATTAAGTAGGAAGTTCCTATTGATTAAATAAGTTTAACAATTGATATAGGTAACACATTATACTTTTGCAGAGTTTTATTAGGCTTTGAAACACTATATATTGGACCACCGTAGCCTTGTTGGTAGTGACCTTGCCTGCGAAGCAAGGGGTCCCAGGGTTCATTCCCGGAAAAGACAGATATTTATGTGACAGATAAATGTTTGTTCTCGGATTATGCGTGTTAGTGATGAGGGTGTTAACGTTTAGATGAAAAGCGTTTAATATAGGCAGAGGCAACGACGCATTTATGAGTGTAATCACAGTGTTATTAGCTAGCGACTTTCGTCAGACTCCCAGTTAAGGAGACCTCGTGCTGATGAAGTCTTAGCCTATGTTAAGGTGTTAAATCTTTTGGTGCTAAATCGAAGAACTCCGTCTTTAAAAATATGTTTAAGCAAACAAAAGGTGATCTTTGCACTGGGTTATTCAATACCCTTTTGAAAATAGGAAACAGAGACTTAATTGTAGAAGTTAACTAGAGATCTATCAGACTTACAGTTTGGAGGTTTATCCGACTTAATACAAATTAACTCTTACCCTACGGAAGAACATCGAGAAGGCGACTTCACACGGAGCCGCGTTCACAAGAATGCCCATAAAGGTTTTATTACCGCAGGACATATAAAAATTACATCGTAAACGTAGCCTTACTATATGTATACATGGTGGTTTTAAATCACTGGTATTGCTCAGTATATTATTATAATTATAGGCTCCCATTGATATAACACTTACGTATATTTTGACTTAATAATAAGTTAAGTCCATATATGGAGACAATTATTATTTTTCTAAAAACTCAGACTTTGAGTGTTTGTCACTGAACTTCTACCAAACGGTTAGACGTATGAAAAATAATATAGAGTCGAATAATACCTCACGTTTAGAAAATCATCAATCGTTTTGGATTTCAGAGCTTGCCAAAGTAATTACCTTAACATACTCGAAAATATGTACCTTCGATTGAGAGTCATTGGTTAAAAATTAATAAATTCCATGGTTAGCGAACATAAAGGGTAAAATTAAACGCTATAGAATTTACTGAATTCTAAGCACAAAGAATATCCATATTTGCTCCAGTAAGCAGGCAGATGTATTTTTACAAAGAATTCGAAGCGCTATACTGTGCTACCATCAGAACGACAAAGCTACCCAGCCTTATTGCGATTATACAAAAATATTCACGTATTTCGACACGATATTGTCAATATTATTGCAACGTTTTGCCTTATAGGTTTGATTCCCGACTTGGACATTTATGATCAAAGTTGTTTTGTATAAAACCGATGATATAATATCATATGGCCAGATACATAAATAATTTTACATATAAAATAAAGTATTTTTTTTACCTAGTTAAGAATTTTACCGAAGACTTGTAACGGAAATCACACATTAATTTCATGCACACTTTTCCAGTAATGTTTAAGTGATTTCATCGCTATGACATTTTCATTCTTAGATATTCATAAAAGTGATTTGTAAACAAACGTTTTTGTTTTAAAAATAAAAAAAGGAAAAAAAAACGGACTGTAGTACCTAATTATCGACTGCACCAACCCTGAAATATACTCGTAGATAACTATTATCTAGTGTGAGTATTACCTCAACTCGTAACAGCTTACTTCAAGGCACACATCTTATTTCATAGCACATGAAATAATTACCTAATGATTGTAATTGTAATATTTATATGTTGTATTGTATTATTTGTTGATTAACGAGACGATGTAGTCGCACAGCGACAAAGTCTTGAGCATAAAAAATATAAAATAGCATGAGGCAACGTTGCTCCCGTGCAGAACATTTTGACGTAATTTCTAGTTGCCTATATTAATATTGATGTTAATTTCCAAATGGAGTCATCCTTTTACCTCAATGTTGATGCAGGAGTTTCCTTGAAAGCTGTTGTTAAGAGGTAGATATCAGCTTCTGTTTGTGACATAAATCCTTTGACTGCATTTACAAGATCTGATTTAATATTATTAGTGTTTATTGAAGCTAATTTCTAAAGGATAGTTTGCATGATGTTTAGATTATTTTGCACGTTTGTAACTTGGAAATTTTCAAAAGGCCCTGGGTTTGACCCAGCGGGGCTGAAATTTAGATGATGAATTTAGATTTCTGTTCTTGGTCTGGATATATGTTTGTATGTTGTTTGTTGTCCATGGCACCCTCAACATAGGGAATCGTAGTGTAGGGCTAAGCGTATAGCGTTAAAAAAATTAAAAGTGCCCAAGTATTATGAAGTCACAAATATATTGGTCTAAGAAAATGTTAAATGAAAACTCGACCCCGGGTTTAGGTGTAGATCGCCGCGAAGCCAGGGAACAGTTTATAAATATTCAAGCCTGGATCCAGCGGATCATCCGCCTGAGGGGGATCTGAACGAAGGCAAAGTGATATAAATTGGCCTCCGAAGCGACTTTAAACAGCTTTCACAGTATTTTAGTACCTTTATTGCCATGTTCTTTGTCTATGAATTTCTCGCCGTCATGGTTATAAGACTTAAATAGAAATTGTTATACTGTTGGGCGTCTTAAATCTGCGTTTATGTTTACATGCGCGCATTACTGTTAATGGTTCTCGTTGAAATTTTAACGGGACGTGCTCTACAGTTATGTTTTGATGGCATTTTCGTAGGAGACGAATAAGCAAAGCCCTCTTGCTTGAGGGTACCAAAAAAAAATGAGAGATGTGTCATGGACACGGCTGTGTGTTGTACCTGAACACGTTTATGTAATAGGTGCTTAAAAAAATATATATTCTTATTTATGTCGTAAAATATGTCGTAAACCTTAAAATGGCGGCTCTTTCACCTTCACCAAGCGCGAATTTTTACTGTTCTCGCTTATTATAACTAATTCTTTGATCAAGTGGTATAATTTAATTTTGTATGTAGACAGCAGAATCAAAACCACAATGCCAAACTCTATCCCCGGATTTTGTTATCATGAGGATTTTAGGATTGCTTCCGTATTAGCTTACAGACATATTCACATCAAAAAATCGTAATACATTTTCGTCGTTTATCTCTCTCATCTTTGCATCATAAGGAAACGTTATCGTTATCAATTGGTTAAGTTAATACCGTCTTAACATAATAAGGTTGAACTGATAGTCGATAAATCCGTTCATTTCCGAATGTATGTTATATTCTCAATATTGTATATTCCCGAATGATATCGATGAAGTAGAAACGGAACTTGGATCTGAATCCTCTTTTCCGGCTAAACACGTACGTAGGAGCTTATACGGTAGGGCTGTCAAGCTTGCAATTTTTTACTATTTTTGCTATAATACAGGTTGTTATTGTAGGATCTACTGATACTCAATCTACAGTGATACCTAATGCTATGTTTATAATTGAAGAACTGAATCAACTTTGAAGTTTTTAGCCAACTTCAAAGAAAAGGAGGTTTTCAATTCGACTATCTTTTTTTATTATTTTTTTTTTAAAGGAGAGAACGGACCATAGATGATACACTAAAGAACGGACGATCAAATATAGATCACACAAGTAGTACTTTAAGGCCTTTAACATGCCTAATAGTTACCATGCCGGACTGCCGTTCAAAATTCCTGAGTTCGATTCCCATTTTTTTTTATTTACTTGGAGTCTTATTTGAGAATAGCAATTCTGAAAGAAAGGCTGTATCAAGTGTGCTGTGTCAAGTTTATTCGGTAGGCTGTGTTGTACCTACTACCTGTTTAAATTACGCCCACCTAAACAATACTAAGTTATATTAAGCTACGCTAAGCGCAGACTAAGGACAGTAAAAATGGAACTTTAAAATTGCTTCGCTGGGAATCGAACCCGGAACGATGTTTCATTACGCCATACTAGTTTTAAAAAAATAATAAAACAAGATAAATATTTACAATAACGTAAATTGAAACACTAGAGACAACCCTACAATAAAATAAAGCCTATCAAGACTCTTCTTACGTTTTCTTTGCACGCTTCAAACTTCCAATGAGTTCGTGTAATTTTAAATACGTGTATGGCCTTTATATCTTTTCAGCGCATCAAACAAGGTAGGCCAATTCCACCTGACTTCCTATTCCTTTGAGAACAATATGAAAATTTAGGTATTCCCACGAAAGTTTCTTAAACTGTACGAACTACTCGGAACAGTATTTATGGTCAATCTAAGACGTTGACTACTAGTTCTAGATATTTCTACTTCTACTTTTAGCTACGAAGCGGTCACTGTATTTTTGAAGGCAAAATCTACTTAGATACCTGAAACCAGAGGTTTAGAGTATTAGGTAGGAATCTCACTAAAACCCATCAGCAACCCACTATCTTTAGTGAGATTTCGGGGCCTCTAGTAAACGCACAGATTAAGCTATCACTGCCTACAGTGTCACTAACAAATGTAAACAAAGTAGACAATAGCAATTGATCCAAGTGTCTTAACTATATCTGTATATCTGTGTAATCGAACGCGGTTCAGTAACAAGCAATAAAAAGCCAAAATTGAACGTTACAAATGTAGAATTTTCCCAATAGCATATTTTACGACGATATTTTAATAACCACCATAACAGTAAAGTTTGCTTGGAGTTTCAAACGGCGTAATTCTGACGAAGTAATAAAATCTGGCAGGACGCAGGATATAAATTGTTTGACCGTAAAAAATGTTCCTTCAAGGCGCAGTTCCAGTTTTGTTCCTATGGATTGATTAATGACTTCAGACCATTAGACCACCGTTTCTCTTTCCTCCTTAAGACTGTGGTTCAAGGGAAGGAATTTGAGTATTTTTATATTCATTACATTGTAAAGAATCTATTTTAAGATAATTTGAACATGTATTTAGGATCAGCTGCTTAATAAGACTAGGTAAATGTTTTTTTAAACTTCCATAACTGAAGAAGACTTACAGGATAAGAGGATTTTATAGCAATCTGGATATCCAATAATATTAGAGCTTCGTTTCTGTCTAGACAGACTGACTTGGAACTGCAGTTTTGCATTAACATTAAATATGAACTCGTAGTTATTTTGTTTCTTTTTCTTTTTGTGTAACGCTGTCTAGTTGTGTCGCAAACTGTTGTTGGAAGTTAAACGCGAAATATTTCACATCATACGACGACCCCGTAGCCTAGTTGGTAGTGACCCTGCCTGAGTCAAACGCGAAATATTTCACATCTAAGCAACTAACGACGACCTGGCCTGCGAAGCGAGGGGTCCCGGGTTCCATTCCCGGCCGGGGCAGATATTTATGTGACAGATAAATGTTTGTTCTCGGGTCATGGGTGTTAGTGATGTGTTATTTGTGTTGGCCATGCTACCGACGACACAGGGAATCCTACTGCGCGGGTATGAGTGTGTCCATTTACTTATTTATTTATTTAACTAACAGCTTACTTAACAAAGACTGTGCTGTGCCTACTGTTACCGAAATATTTTCATGATAATTACATAATTTTTCTTGGGCTATCTTATTAGTATAAACAAACGGTTTCTAGGCGTCCTAACAGTATTGAAGTCGCTCATGACTCACGCCATTCAGTATAATTCTAAGCGAGAAAGCATCTCACAGACAGCGCCTTGGGCTTTGTCGCTTTCAAAACACATTTCCTCGAATTTACCGAGTGAATAGTTACGAGTAAGTTCGTCTTGACTCACAATAACAAAGCCACTTAGAGATTTGATTAAAGAAAATACTAATATTTGTGGTTATTAGGATAATTTACTTATGTAGATTTAATAACTAAGAAACCATAAACATGGAACACACACTACCTATAACGTTAGGGTTGATTTTAAAACTGATCATAACTAGATGAAAATGCAGTAAAGCTAGTGATACATTTTTGACGCTCCACACATACACAGACACACACACACGCTTCATATTAGGATACCCTGTGTCGTGAAAATCCACGGTGAAAATCATACAAAGACATGCACACTTATCGACCAGCAATCAAAATTAGTTATTGCTCGATTCTACGTCACGTCATTGGAAAAATTCAAATGAAATTTATATTACCACTATTTAATATCTACTTAGAGTTCAATAAATATTCGTGAATAACACAATGTCACCGAGTATTGGCTAAAGTTTGTGGAGTTTCGAAATTAGTTTTTATTTCGTATCTATTGGGAAAAATATGGCCGACTTTCTTAGTTGTTCGGAAGTTTCAACCGTGCCATGTCTGCAATCAAAACTTATGTAGAAATTCAGATATCGATATTAATGTAAAAAGATATGGCGTACCTGGTGATATCCATGTTTTAGAGATCCCTAAACTTTTTTTTTATTGCTTGGGTTTCCCAATTCCCAAATTTAATTTATTTATTACTTACGAGTACCGTACAAAATGTAGTCAAAACTTTATCTAGTTTCCGGCCTACTTAATATAATTTTTGTTTTTATGTAATGAGCTGTAAATGCATTGTGTTCGATAAATTGATTGGCATAGAACCTCAATAGATACTAATCCGTAACAAACTATGAATAAGTTACATAAATGTTTAATGTTCACCATGATAAACAATTAAAAACAAATCGTGTAAAGATTTTCATAGATGTAACCCTATTAAAACTTGATACAATATTAAAGATTTATTAATTAAGCCTAAAGATATACCTAAAAGCAGCCTTAGGACATTTCATCATCCCTTACTAAGTCGAAATCCGCAATGAACACGCTGGGAACATCCACCTGGTTTACGTACTAGGTAGATATCCCTACTGATTATGCGAGATTCGTAAGTAAATTTCAGTGTATAAGCCTTGTCTATAATTTCCTTTCCGAACTGTATATTACTTACAACATCTAACGCGGTGTTATTCAAGAAAATTATAACAATGCTCAAAGCTGAAATATTAATTATTTATTATCAAATTATTTTCTTTCTCAGAATATCGGTAAGTTATAATTTAATTTCTTTAATTCGCTTCTATGAATATTCACAAAGGGTTAGGTGAAAAGGAAAATTTCTAGTGAAGTAAACACTTTTAATTCAGAGAAACATAATTATTAACTCGTTGTATAACGTAATTAAGCTTATTATTTCTATTCGTTCACAACATTACACTCAATACTTGTAATACGAGTACAAAGCAACACATTACATTACAGCGGAATGACTTCAATCCACCACACTGAATCTCACTGAATCTCAAGACGATCCTATTACGCGCAATTAGACTCCAAATACACAAATACACTGATCAATGGGAGACTTGCAAATCCAATTAACCCGTAACACATCAACCCATGTGTTCTCAGATACACGGAACCGGTTATAACCGGGTAACAATACCGTTAACCAATGGAAATGGTCCGGTTAATCGTGTATGGCTGTATGCGTGTATTTATCGCCCAGTTTCGTGTTCAATCTCCGCGAATTATCCCACATTGTTCCAAAATGGAGCGCCTAACTGTGCACCTGCTGTCCACTATTAAGGAAAATGAGGTAAGAATCGTTTGAGGGTTTTTTTTTATTGCGCTGTACCTTTCGTTTAGCTCTACATTATGTTATACATTTAGTACTAACCTGCACATTATATTTTTTATCACTTACTAGCCAGGGAATTAATAAGATGCAATGGTTTGTGCATACCATTTAAAGAGTCACAATCATACACTTAGTGCTAAACTCAATCACACCTGTGGACATTGGTTCCACTTGAACTTTATAATTTTACCTTTTTACCTTATTATTCATCATTATATAGTGTGTCCAAAATATTACTTTTAATATAATATTTGACTCGTTTAAAAGCTGATGTATCTGGTGTCATCCCCTTGATCCATTCTCTAAGTAATCAAGTCTTTATTTCATAAAACCTTCAAACCAGCATAAACTTGAACATTTCATTAAAATAAACATAATATTACATTAGTAGCGCAAATCCCTTTGCATTATGCATTTATGAATGCACTTGGAATAATTATAATAGCTTAGGTACGCCGAGATATTCATCTTGTTAATACTTAAGATGCGCCAGTTATTTACCAACCTCGTGGTTATAATGTAAATGCAAGAAGATTAGTTACTCGTAGATTAGCTAGTTTAAGATAAGAGGATATTAGTATTACAGTGTAGCAGCTTTATTAATAAAATTCTCTTGATACTTAGATCTGAATTTACGCACAAATTAATTCTAGTACCTATTAACGTTAATACAAAGGGCGGATTAGAATTTGTTCTCTGCTACTTCTGTTTATTGATACTAAATAATTATTTAACGAAGACATCAATTAAAATTTAAACAATGTTTATAAATAAGGTACTTATAGGCGTTCGTATTTATATTCTATACAAGTTTTTTACTTAATTTTTGTTTTCTTTTTCTTTTATATTAGTGATATATAAAAAAGGTTTTAATGGTTTTAAAACTTCGACCAACTAATAAAGCATTTGAATTTTAAAATTTTACTACTTTTTTTAATTAAGTTATAATACTTCATTATAATCGTTTTCCAAATTGATACGTTTTGTATTTAACGAGTTCAAGGACTACTGTTTTTACGTAACATCCACAAAATTTTAAATATTGACGATTCAGGTTACGATCTGAAGACCTTCATTATCAAGTTCATCTGTTTCTTAAAATTATAAAAAACCACTAAAATGGTTTTAAAAATTGATAAATTTAACCCTCAAACAATCAATTAGGTCACACGAGAGAAGGGCGTGAGAATCTAGACTTGCAGTGGTAGCCTAAATACCTAGCGGGC
>LGAG01000457.1:734126-758131 GCA_001278395.1 Lerema accius
GGGGTGACGGTGGAGGGGGCAACGACCTATTTCTTCGCCACTCGATACAATAAAATGCTACAGCCTTGTTAGCTGGTACCTCTGTTCCGTATGACTAGTTCTTCTGGTATTCGTTACGTAAACCAAAGGAATTAGGATTACTGATGGTTAAACTATTATCTTTTTTTTATTATTATTCTGTATTAGTACGTGATAAGCGAAGATCTAATGTTTCTTAAATTGTTTGTTATAAATACATTTATTTTTAAAAGCAAAGTTCACACATTTTTTTTTCAAATAGACCGCACACAGTGGTCAAACGGTAGCTCGGTTGATAAATTATTGATACATTATGAGAGATTTATTCACATCTGTAATACATCAATTACCACTACTTATAACCATCGTGCATCGCCTGGACGTTTCGTTAACTTTAAATTTCAATATAACACTAATATCAAGCGTTGCTTTTATATCACTATTTCCACCAATTTTCTGTAAGATGGATTAACCCATTCATCTATGCAAATTTTGTGCTTTCAAATTCCGTAGCTAGGTTAAGGATTTCTTGAGAGAGTTGTGGAGTTTGAAAGACGAAAGTTGGTACAAAATTTTCGGGGCTTTTAGTCAAATGAGATGAATCGTCTCCATCTTGTCAGGTACACATTTTGGGATATTATCGTCCGTTCCCAAATGATATTGCACAGCTGATCCCGATATTTCCAATATCTTAACATTGTAGGATATTCAAATAGTCTTTAATAAAGATAAAGTGAAAGGCTTTAATTAATAGTTAAAAGCGTTATGAAAAGTCTATTTGATAAAAGACACCGCATGTATCTTCGATCATTTAAATATGGACCAACTAACAACATACCTACCCATCCATTATTTCAGTCTAGAAAACGAAAACGATTCTTTTTGTTAATGTTAACGAATTTCTACAACATAAAAGTAAAAATGTAAGTATAGCTACTTCAGTACAAATGCTACTTACATCGGAAGGATAAAAAAGAGTTAATACGAGGAAAATTATTCAAATTCAAATCATTTATTTCTCTCTAATAGCTCACTTAACAACCGTCAAAATTTAAAATAACATGAATAACACAAAATGAAACGTGACCAAAAAAACTTCCTAAAGACCTAAGTTCTTAAGTCTATTAAGGCGTAGTTTACTTTATAAGACCCTGAAAAGAAAGACAAAGTAATAAGTAGTTAGTTATGTGAAGACAGTCAGCTGATAGAGCAACGGAAGTAGCACATATCTCGAGCAGGGAGATTGGAACACCGAAGTGTGGCGTTCCAATTTATTCCACACGGGTCGCGGAACTTAGCACTCACGGAGATTTTGGAGAAGGCAAATGTACATGACAGCTACACTTATGAGACACATTTTGAAGCACATCTAAAAGCTAACCGTAATGGTTCGGCTGAAAAACATAACTTATTTCTTGTAAGCGTCTTCTCTATTTGAAAATAAATTAAATATAACGTGTGCACGTATAGCCCAGCCCTACTTTAGGATTCCCTGTGTCATGGGTGACATGGAAAATAGAAATAGACAAAGGTGACACGCCAAACGGGAACAGGAATTTAAATTCATCGTTAGAATTGTTGCATCACTGGCAATGGAATCCGGGACACACGGGTAGTATTTTTTGGGCAATTGATGTAATATAATGATTAAGAAATGGAACTTGGCCATTTTAAACAAGGTAGAAATTAATACTATTAATAATGCTACAACGAATTTGCTTGGAACGAAACACCTCATAGTTTTTGTTCTAATAAATGAGACAATGGGATAAAAAATAACTTTCGTTAAAATATTTAAAAGCACGTAGACGTAAAATTATGCTTCTATACAAGTCTAAATTTAGACTCTCAAAATGATGAAATATTTCAAGACAATTTATTGCCACAAATTAAGGTGCTTGTGAAATGAATAGCTAATTTTTAATAAGAAGAAAGGGTTTTAAATGCTGAGAGTTTTTGTGAAGATTTCTTGGCAGTTCCAAAGATTATTTCTAGAATTTATTTGATGAAATATTTTTAGTTTAGTTCTGAAAATTTAGTTCAATCACTTAAACGTATTTGATGTTGAGATAAATTTTAGGAATCTAGTCATTTAGAATTTGAAAATATAAAGTTACGAGAAAATATTTTATAAATGACCTCAAACGTTTTATAATGTACACATTTTTTATCACAACAACCAAAAAAGGTAACAGACCAATATAGATTGTAATCAATCTTATCTAAACTTTAATCTAATAATTGTTGTTACACTAACATTACTAAAACGTGATAATATTTTACACCGTACTAAACTGTGATAACTTATGATATACTCATAATAGTCCCACTTCAATAAACTTAATAACAACTTGAGGCTTACGGCAATAAATCGTAAAATATACCGCCTCCAATAAGATGTTCATAGCAGTTAAAACGTTCTGTTGCGGTGTGCGTATTTCATGTCGGCACGTGTCTTTGTTTTGAGATTATATTGTGAGTCTACTAGGGATGTTAGAAGTGGTTTTTCGGAACAGATTTAGTTTGCCCGAGTCGGTATCGGAGACGGACCTGAAGTCAGAGTTAAGAAAAGATAATAAACTGAGTATTGAAATAAACAACAAAATATTTCTAACCCTAAATTTAATAGGCCCAGTAAGAAATATCGAATTGTAATAAATAACTGAAAAAATTAGTTGATCCCGTGGTTTAGAATTTTAGTTTTTTCCTCCCTCCGAAGAACCTCTGACTTATAGATTTAATAGAATTGAAATTGAAGTCAGAGTCGGACGTATTACATGAATTAGAAGTTCCGACTTTTCAGAATCGGAGTTTAATCTCAGTAACATCCCTAGAGTGTGTAGCATCTCAGCCGTCCGTACTGCGCGTACTACCTCCTTTGAATATTTCGTGATTCTTGTTTTTGGAGATTTCTTTTGACGCCACGCTTCCTTCCGACCGAGGCGTGAATATTTTTGGGGATTGAATTCTGATATCTCACGTAGTGACTCCATACGAGTTTCTTCGCATTGAGATTTTGACCTTGTATTTGGTTTTTATGTCGTTGTTTACTTTGGTATCTTCTGTTGAAATTGGGTTTGACGACGTCTTGGCTAACAGCGTGGGTTGGGAAAGAAAAATTCTAAATTTTGTTATTTTTTCTTACTTTTTTGTTTTGTTACAATTAAGGATCATGGATCCGTAATTCTCGATTTAAACGATTTATTCATAATATTACCTGAATATTAGACATTTTATCGACGTCTCGGCATAGTTTCCCGAAGCGAAGTGAGGGCGGGTCCACAAGTGTGTAATAATATTCAAACCATTCTAATACGAATAGGTTGTCGTTTTTAACAGGAAGGAAAAGGATCTTTTATTACAGGAATAGATTCAAGTGAAGTATTATCTTGAAGTTCCTTGCAATCCGCACGAGCTAGCTCTCCGTTGCCATGGTAACAGTTTATGAGGCAGTTTATGAACATGGGTTATTGTTTTGTAGAGCGATAAAAACGAAAGTCGTAATGGAAATATGTGGGTGTGTTATTCTGTTTCATTGTAAACAATAAAGGATCGTCAGTTATGTTCTCTCTTAAATGTTTTATTGACATCGGCTGAATGTTTCTTGTTATGTAATTTGTATTCTGGGAGCATATCGTTAGATACGATCGATATCTTTTCCTCTTATAGTGCAGGCCGGCGTTGCTGATCAAGTGAAAGTGAAAGTCTTTTTATAATGCTACTGTAATGAAAACTTTTGTATTTAGTAACTTAAAATTTATTTTTTTGATTTTCACATTTTTTTATTTTTGGAGAATATCCCTGACAGGATACCGTAAGTAGTAAAAGTAAATAAAAGTTCATTTCTGCTAGTAATAGGAGGCGGGGGTTAAATACTTTTTACTTAATACCTTTCTTACCTTTGAATAGGTCTTAATTTCTAAAAGCAGTTAAAATTTATATAATGCGAGAGTTATTCGTAAGATTCGGGAGTGAAACCGATGCCCGTAAAACTAGTTACTTTTTTATTTAGTTACATTCTGTCTTCACAAATTTAAATTGGAACTGCTCTGGGAAATACCTACTGCAGTTTAGACTGGTGTGCTGTGTATCGAAATTGTCACATTAGGTGATTTTCGCCCTTTGAACTATACTTTATCATCGTTTTCTTTGACATACTAAACAATTTTCTTCAATTTGATTCAAACGTTTGTATGGATGTATGTATTGATATTTCAAATTTATATCTTGATAATTTATATGAAACGTCAATATCCAAAATTTTAAAGAAAGGTAAAACCAATCCATGTTAGTAACTAACACCTCAGACGTTGTCGATGCATTGTTGATGGACAGTTTCAATTAATGTTCTTAAAGGATCTATGCTTTTATGTACTAAATAAGAAATCTCCTTATGTATAGCAAAGAATCTTTTAGACAGTCAAACTTATCTTTTATTACTATAGATAAATACTGATACAAAACCACCCCGTGTGTAATTAGGCCAAAATAACTTTTTCCTATAATTTAAAAGGTGAAATAGTATCCAGCCGGCTACAAGTAAATTTATTTCCAACTCGAAATGTCTTTTGGATTTTGTAATTTCAGACACTCTGTAACTAAATTAAAACGCTGTATTTTTTAAGTTTCAAAGATACCTACGACTCGGTTCATGAAAAATGGTTTTAACGTTTTCTGGATTATCCTGTTTTTTGCTGTTATTTAAAAGTGAAGCCTACATACAGCCTTTCTTTACCGTTAATTAAAATTATGTTAATATTATTGTATAAAAATACTATACCCTAAAATTAATAAATAATATCACAAGCTTATTGTTTGATTAGGAGTTTCCGAAAGAAATAGAAGGTAAGTACTGAAATCGTAGTTTTAGAAACTAAAGACAAAATTGTTTTCCGAAACGTCATCCAAAAGTCTTCTCAAAGTGAACCGCGGCATACCTACTTAATTTGAGTCTCAAGATTGCAAAGTCAACGTTTTTATCCAAAACAAACAGACGGATAACTGATTGCTTTATTTTTTCTCAAACGAGCCATCCTGTTTTCGTAAACAAAACTTCGTAACTAAGTTGAGACGAACTTTTTCTGGCACCTTTCTAGGGCGCGTCACATCTGAACAAAGGAATCGGACGGAATATGTCTTATACACATACTTTAATATCACTTCATTTTGTCGTTTAGACACTTGGTTTCGCTAGCCGTTTATTAGTAGAATGAATCTAGTAATATTTAATATTTATAGTGCTCTTATTCATAAGATGCCAGAATAACTGAATCTGGCACAGTTGTTACGATCGATATACTATAAAATACGTAGTACAAAATAAATATGATTCAAATAAAGATGTTATTTAATAAAAATGTGTTGCCGTAAACAATACAATTCAAATATTATTCGTCGAATCGATGTACACTGAGAATAATAAGCGTGCATTAGAACGGCTAGAACTCTAGGCTGAAACCGTATAATACCAGTTAGGAGCAGTGCGATGTAGATCATCCTTATCGCGATGTTGCTTCTTTCCAAGTGCCGGAGTAACTTGTAGCACAGTGATTAGTTACAGTGTTACTTATAACACGGCGTTACTTGTAACACGGCGTTACTTGTAACGTCGCCGGAGGAGTTTGATTGGTTTTAGTTCACTTTAAACTTTATTGGCGAACAAGATGCAAAAGCTTTTAAGGAGAGATAAAATTACAAAAAGTTCAAAGTTTATTGGTGGTTAATTTTAATTGCATCAACGCTTTATTCGCTGAAAAGGAATTTGTTGCGGTGAATACACTTTTGTTAGCCAGCTTAACGTATTGTTTAAAAATGTTTGACTGATAATTTTAAAATTATTTTAAACAAGCTGACGGGACATATAATATACATATACATATGTTATACGTAGTTTTGATACATATGGCATATTTTCATACAAACATATCACACATTTTTCAGCGCTCTGGTAAACTGTTTAGGCATTTTTACATAAACTTTATCCTTGCTAACCAAACGAAAAAAAAAATACAATTGCAAAATCGCTTAAGCCCTTCTTTAGTTAGGTATTGTCAATTAAACATGGGACATTCGTTTCTATAGATATCTTAGAACAGAGGTGATTTCTCTCATTTATTTCAAGGTCACGTAGCAGTAAGACATTTAAAAGCACGTTTGAATACTACATACTAGATATAGTGATCGTCGTTTTCCAATTAAAGTTCTAGATCAAATAAAGCACTAAACAAGAAGGAGCGTTTAATTTGATCATCCTTGTCACCTCAAGGTGTCGGAGGAAGAGAAATTTACTACTTTCGTACGTAATATCGTTGTTAACAGTTGTAATTAAAGGACTAATTGTGCATATGTTACGGTAAACCTGATGAATTGAAAATTATTAATAATTTTTCGAAATTATTAATAATAACCACGTCATTTGGTAAATGTGAATAATCAATTGAAATTCATTACTTTTAGAAGTCATTATTAATAATTAGCTATACACATTGGTAAAAGTAATAAATTAAGTAAGAACCAAGGTTTTTTATCAAACGGGTATTTAATTTATGAGATATTTTTAAGTCTACATCATTATAACTTATCACCTATGTATTTATGTTCTACAATTAAAGTTTTTTTACATGTAGTAAATTACTTTACTGCAAATAAAGTGATTGTTTATGAAAACTGGAAATATAAATAATTCGAAAACATACTCGTAATTATGTATCTTGTTGATGTCAACAGTCTTTAATATATTTTTTTCAAATGCGCACCTAAAAGCTGCTTGATTTACAAAAATAGTATTACTGTACTAAAAATTCTGATTGTACATTAAATTAATTGTTGGAAAATGTCAACTTTAGAAGCAAATTATCAGGCGTGAAAGCGGGAGAAGGGGGGGCCGCAGGTCCCACGCAAAGGGGGGGCTGCGGGGGGCCAAGCCCCCCGCCAGTTTAAGAAAGCCAAGGTCCTGTAAAAGATAGTTAGCTAGGTTAGGTTCGTTAGGTCGCTTTTTTAGACCAAGAAAAAGGAGGGACCCCGCGTGAGCGGGGTCCCGTCGACATCTGTGACAGATAAATAAAAAGTTGGTTAAATAAAGTTTCATTATATACCTATACTTGCCAAAATCACATTAGTTAGAGTTGCCAATTTTGATGTACAATTAAAATTATTGATTGAAAATGGGATTTTTTTAATGTAAAAATCATGACTTTTTTATTTGTTAGTCAAATACCAACCGAAACGGGTCTTAACTGTGACATAGTAGTTTGTTTGCTTAAAACTTTATTATATTTATCGGTACTTAGGTTAAATTATCAATAATCACCGACAAATGTGATTAATTTCTCACATTTACCACTGTTTCTGGTAATTATTAATAATAGTGAACAATTATTCATAATTACCAGTTATTCAAATTTACCGTAACACATACATATCATAAGGTATTTATATGTAAAACATAATAATTGCTTTTCAAGGTAAATTCCTTGCATAACTATAATGTGAGAAACGGCAAGATTTAAGCTTGTAATTTAATATCAAAAGGTTTCTAAAAGCAATAAACAAATACTTATAAAACCGTGTAACATTGTTTCAAGTTGTTTACAAGTTTATAGAGTAACAAATGAGCTCGGCGTCGCAGCTTCGCGTCTGTCTGACGTCACTGCACCTTTTGTTTGAACTGAAACGTGCAGCAAATATTGTGTTTCCTACGTGGTTTTATATTGCTGTTGTAATATTGACATATTCTAACATATCCTGTTGCATAGCGTGTTGTCATTCTTCTTTTTCCTTTGCTTTCTATTATGTTTCCTTTTTTACGTAACGTATCTTTGAATATTCATTTGTTTTGTTCTTTCAGGACTTTTGATTTGTGTAAGATAATTTAATTTAACAAATGAGGTGAAGCGTCTTGCTTTTCCGTTGGTTACTGAATTGAGTATGGTGTCCTCTAGAAGCCATAAAGTCATGGTTAAACATTAATATAATAATAACCATGTTGCTACCAGGACTAACCCCCACTAATAGTACTAGCTTACGAGGTACACACTAACGAATTAACGACAACTTATATTCCCACTAACATCAATAACAGGACCTATTAAGCAATTAACAGTCCCGCCTTTGTCCTACTCGAAGTGTGTTACGATGTCCATGGACGGCAGGGATTGGTGCCTCATAAAAAATCTATGTATGAGCTTATAATTACAGCAATCGATTTAAAAAAGACACGGATCGACATCTTAATAATCCCGCATGATATTAAACGTGGTCGATATAGCTGAGTCAGCATAACACGGGGTCGAAGCAGCCGGTTGTGAAATATTACGTCTGTCCAATGATTTATTCAATAGCAGATTGGACGCCATTTTTTACCCGACGGCCATTGAGTTTGCGATAGGCATTACAACGCGCCTGGGCGGTTCTGTCGCTAAATTATTCATTTTTCAATAGACTGCCTACTTTGATAAAATGCGTTTTCAGGGATTGATTAATGGGCTGTGCGTGGGTGGGAGTCGACGAATGAAGGAGTTAGGTTGATAGCTCGGCGGCCCGGTAAGCCACAGGTTATATTTAGACTAGTAACTCCACTATATTTAGGTGATAGGTGATGATTTATTGAAATCTATACAAGTAGTATTTGGAGTGTTTTGTTTCTATAGTTCGCGAGTCAGGTCTGCGTTGGTTTTTCTAAGCATATCATCGATATTTTAATATGTATTATAATCGAAATGAAAATTGAGCTGCCTATTTGTTGATTGAATCGAAACCTACAAAAACTAAAATGAACTGAAATTTTAAGAGAAAAAGTATTTTAGTTAGCTAAAAAAATAGGGTGCCTCAATTTCAAGGCCGTAAGAAAATTAAATTTGTAATATTGAATCTATCTGAAATTAGATCTCGTTATTCTATCATCTATCAAAATCCGTCTTTAGCTCAAGAAGGCGATATGAAATAAATGGGCGAATGTATACAGTTCATAAACCAGTACTCGATCTCTTCATAGAAAGAAGTTTATTAAAATATCTATTGTCTCCATAAAACCCCAAATATACAGCAGCTGATTTCCACAAAGCTTCAACGCCGCATACGCGCTTCGTTCCCTTTACTTACGCCCTGAGACCCCCTATAAACCCTAACAGGGTTACCATTCCTCAGGGCAAACCCGGATTTATCTCCAAATTCAAAGAAAAGTCCCTTTCAATAAAACTTAACAATCTTAAAAAAATTGTTTGTAACAAACATTGACACCGAATTGTCTATACGATAAATTGTTAAGGTCTCAGTAATTGTAGTTATAAGGCATTTTTTATAGTTAGTTAACTTTATTTACTAAATGTTTATGAGTTAAAATAAAACTTTTCAAAAATAAAAATATTGCTAAGTCCTATTGAAAGAAAAAATAATCTGTTAAAGGCGTTACAGATTTTCCTCGTGTTGTCACTTATGTCCTTTGGGGCATGTGAAATGATACATACTGCTACATACATACTAAATCTTATGAGGAAGTTATTGAATGTTGTCGACATATTTTCCAAGTGTTGCTGTAGTTGCATGGAATTAATTTCTTTCATGTATCTTTGTGTTTCATCGCTTAAACGAAATATTGTTAAACTTTATTAAAATAAATGAGCGCTTTGTATATGTTTACGCTTTTGATTTCGTATTTTTGGTAAGCGCTAATCAGTTCTTTTAGAACCTAAATAATAAAAATATTTACAATAATTATCTTAAACCATTGATTTTTATGATTCGATTGCCACACAGTTGTAAGTTGACATGTTCATTACAATCAGCGCCATCTATAACGCCACAAACATCATCATCATCATCAACACATTAAAATGTATCTAATAAATAAATAAATAAAAATACTTGTGTTAATTTTAAACTGTTTTTGTTTTTCTGCTTCGTTCGTCAGCACTTTAGGCAATAAAAAAAACCTCTGAAAGTCAAAAGCATGTTTTTTCTTGTCCGCGAATTTGTAACGTGTTCGATGGTCGCCCTCCCCCCTCCTGTATCGTCTATAACTGATTTTATACGCGCTCGTTAAA
The DNA here is from genome assembly GCA_001278395.1 of Lerema accius. Taxonomy (NCBI): domain Eukaryota; kingdom Metazoa; phylum Arthropoda; class Insecta; order Lepidoptera; family Hesperiidae; genus Lerema; species Lerema accius. The sequence continues at coordinate 744,185 of LGAG01000457.1, forward strand.
TTCCCACAGAGTCTATATTCGCGTTTGTTTATGGTTTATTATCAGTATATATTTAACAGGTTCATTTATCTTTCCAACGGTTAATTTAACGCGAGTGCGCCGTATCAGTTCGGCTTTCAATAAGGCAGTATCTTCGATTTTGTTTGGTTATTAAAAGATTTTTTTTGGTGAAATTACTTTGTTGAATTCGTGAGAGCATCGATTTGAATTTTGTAGTCGTTAGTAACATTAAAATTTCATCCTTCTGGAATAGAAATTAATATAGTTAGGCTATGTTGCTATTAAGAAATAGGGTTAACATTTTTTTGATAATTGAAAACTAAACAAAGTAATTAAATCATTATTATGTTCATAATTTAGTCGATTAATTGGAACGCTAGATTAGGTAATACGTTAGATTCTAACGGTTAGAGTAAATAACGCAATACGCTTTATAGCGTTAGTTAAACAGTATATAATCTTTTTTATAATTTTAATAATGCAATAAAAATTCTTAAACAGATACAAACAGCTTCATACAACACAGTATCACCGCGTGCCCCACATAACCACACACGGCTCAGTTTCACTACACAAACACAGCGCTCAAACTGATGCGCTTATAATAAAATCGGAGAAAACTTTCGCGCTAGACGTTGAGTTATTTTGTTACCGTCATCGCATCCCACTTTGGTTATTCATTTTTCATTGCAGCTATTTTATACGAAGGTATAAATAGCTCGTCGGTTTAAAATGGGGCCTTTTGGGGCCTTGAGTAGTATTTAAAAGTAGTATGTCGACTCTCTTTGGTAGAATGCCTGCTACAACTTGTGAGGTGTAGCAGAGAGCTACGAGCTACGGTGCTACGGAGCTACGCGGCTACGCGCTACCATGTTATGATAGTGAAAACTTGACTTCAAGATAAAAATAAATATCAATAGGTATCGTAACGAAACTCAATTACTTAAGATTTGCATTTGATAATGAAAAGGAATGAAAAGCAGAGAAATATTTGAGCAGGTACGAGCGGGACCATTACCTGATTGATGTTTTCCTTTTAAAGATAAAAGTAAAGTCTGAGGCGTCGCCATGGTAATATTTTCCAGCCTTAAGAATATTTTGTAATATTTCGCATCTTATTTTACATTCGCATCTAAGAAACACTGGGAATATTCGAGCTGTACGCACACGAGTTGAAAACTACATGAAAATATCATTTGAATAACAAATTGTGATAACCGACTGGTGCCTTTATTTTTATGAAGGGAACCTACGATATGACATAAGGAACTTAAGAAGAAAACTCAATGAAAATATCTTTGAGAAATATTTCAAGTAATGAATTGAGAAGTTTCGTCTTAAAAATAAATAGGCAAATACTCGAGTAAGTTTCACGAAGTTGGCTGTAGCTTGCAGGTTACCTATAATATTTCTTAGCAGTTTGTAACGAACGTCAAAACTTAATTCGCGATGGAAGTAAATTTAAAAGTTCTATTATGAAAAAAGTTTACTGCAAAAGCTGTTATTTAAACACGGTTATGACTTCTTCGTTTTAAAGTGCAGTTGATTTAAAGATGCATAAAATGCTAGTGCAGTAATACTAACACTGTTTTTGTTTTTTATTAAATAATCGGAGTATAAATGCAGGGCCATCAAATAGGGGAATAGGATGCCATGGTTTGTTTTTCAGTAGAGTGTACTGTGGATAGGTTCTTTGGACTTACGATGTTCCATTCTTATCATAGCAAAAGTGGGGTATAGCAGGGTTATAATTACAGTTGTGTGTTGTAGGTAAATACGTTTATGTTACTTGTATTTTTTTTTATATTTACGACGTAAAAAGTCCTCAAAATGATTGCGCTTTCCTCTCCACCGCGCGCGTTTTTCACTGTTCTCGATTTTTGTAATTAATTCTTTGATCCTTTAGCTATCCAGTGGTATTTCATTTTGGGTGTAAACGATAGATTGCAAACTTTAACGCCAATCTGTACCTCTCGATCTTGTTATCGTTAGGTGTAAGATTACCCCGTAGTGAATTCTAAAACGTATTCACGTCAAAATTTGTAGTATCTACAATATGGAATCCCAATATTGGGATCTCCTTACAGTGTTCGCAGTGTAACACACTCATGTAGTGTAACAAAATACTCGTAATATAGTGTAGTGGTTGTTCTCAACATTTTTCTATGCAAACATTTTTGTTTTTTTTTTAATTTGCTGCGCACTGAAAACAATTATTGGTACATGAGAAAATCTTTCATGGATACCGCATGATGATTTTTACGGCAAATAAATAATACCTGTATTCGTGTACAAAAATAGATCGTTCGTGTTTGGTAAAATTCCTGCGTTTCATTCGCGAGTCATATTACCTAAGTCTAGTTACCTAAGTACCCAAGTTAGGTTAGCATTAAATTTTAATAACAATCTCAAAGTTTTGTAATGAAAAGTTATGGTTGTTCGTATAGTTTGCTAACCATAACTACCTATGTTTGCGAAGTTGGTAAGTACTAACATTTTTATTTTTTTAGCAAATGTCGTAAACCATAGCAAAGGTTGGCCAATATTATAAGCATTTACTACTATAAATATTATAATATTAATACTATAGGCACTAAAAAATTAAAATCAGCATTGCATACTTTGAAAAAATAAGAGATCAACCAAATAGTATTTAGTAACAAACACACACCGGACGTACGGAGAGACGTCTTTATTGTATAAAGATTATTCGCCGGAAATTTGCCAAGGGTCCTTATCAGAGTTATTATTTCTGTGGTATACGTCGATATGAGTAGCCTTTCTTGGTCCATTCGTTATGGCAGTCGCCTCGTTGACTCACCTGCCAAAAATTATTGATGTTGTTTGAGATCAGACCACAGGTTATTACGTTCAAAATACAGTTATTTATTTACTTAGGATCGGCTTTATATTATAATACATTAGCTTTGCGGTTTCATTCGCCTTTTAATTTAAAGTTCATAGACGTGTTTGATGTTTAAATGTCATTGTTTATTTAATATTTCGTTTTTCCCCGCCTACGTCAGATGGAGGGTATAGTTTTTCAACCGTATATAAATTATGTATGTATTTGTGTTTTTTGCTACGCTCTACATCAAAATAGCTTCAACATGACAATGAGGTATAATAATAATACATAACAAAAATTCATCTTCATTTTAGCATTGGCATTATCATTGTATAATCTTTAAGTTTTAGTCGGGTATTTTCTGTTAATGACTATCAAAATAATGTTCTTTCAACATGAATCACAACAAAGGGTTTTTACGAACCGTAGCAAAGAATGTATGTATGTTTTTGTATGGAAGCTGAGCTGGAACGTACACTGAATACAGTCGCTTCACCTTTTCCTATAACCTAATTATCTGCGGCGGTGAGGCGGTTATAATAGAATTCTGCTGGAACCTGTTTCGGTTCTCAAATACTCTCCAAGTTACCCGAGAAGACGGTCGATGTTACTTCTATGTAAATGTAACCTGACCTTGTTATATGTGAACTGGACTTGGATGAAGGGTCAATCTTAATATAAAAACCTATCGTATGTGTACTTGTGATTTAACTAAACGGCGGGATTGATTGTAATACTTATTTTTAGGTGTATTTAAATGGTACTAAGTACTCCAACAAGCTGTGTACATACTACAGTCTAGTATATATTAGTGAAGGGGTTACTGACCAACCCGTGTTTAGAAAGTTTTTATGACGCCCCTGATTTTATAATCTAATGTAATGATAACAACCGGGTGCTTTATTTTCAAATACTACCTATATCACTATTTTATTAAAAGTTATTTTTGTTACACATATTTTAGATCTTTACAAAACGTATTAGGGTTTACAATGCATTGAACAACTTAGATAATGTGTTAATTCCCGCATTTCCAAAGCTGATTCGCGTTAACATACGGTCTTTGTCGGCAACTAAAGCGGATTAGCGGAATCTGGTTAAGGAAGTCTGTTTATGGAGAAGCTGTAGTCTGTGAACATAGAGCAATAAAACAATAGTATACAAGTAGTACAGTAGTAACAGCTCTGCAACTGATTCCACTCAGGTTATACGATATGTAATAATTAAAATGATTGTACTGTTATTCCTTTTTTAAAAAAGATGTGCGGAGGAGCTTATTTCCTCTTTCTTCTCCCCCATATTAAAGCACCTTTACAAAACGGGGGTAGATTCAAAAAAATTGACGTGCATAAGAGTATCATTGATACCTACATAAATAAATGATTTTTGATTTTGATTTTGTATAGAGCGCGCATATTGCCCAAAATGTTCAGTTCGCTGCGTAGGCAGAGTTTGTGTGGACAGATAGAGATGCACCAATTACGTACCTATCGGCAACGAGGTTTTGGTAAGTTAAGTAAATAAATAATTACCCTTGTAATGTACTTTTTACGTTAACGTTCCAACACTAGCTAACTTACACCACTAGCTCTCAACCACGACTACAAGCGCTTGCAGCGGGAACGTCATAGTGTTCTTACCTGTGCCTACTGTTCCCACTTCGTTAGGCGCGCTCTATACTATATTGATTATTACTCTAAGTCTGCGAAGCAGTTAGCTAATTACTAAGTACGTTGTATGGATTAGGAGTATTTGATATTTGACGTGGATGTCATATTGTATGCTTTCCAAGAACTATCACTATTCCCGCCAGATTAATGTTAGGGTATTTATGGAAAGGCTGATTAAATAAACTCATAGCAAAATATTTTATGATTAAAATAAAACTGTTTCAGATGAGACTCATACCTTGTACAAAGCGTTGTTCACAATGATCCCAAATTCGGTGAGTTTCAAGTGACAAAACGGAACTTGTAATTAAATTACGGGTTCGCGGCAAACGTGGGACATGGTACGTGGGACGCGGGACGGACTAATATGTTATTCTGTCCCCTTTTTAATTTAAAAGTTCATTAGCTGAGGACTGACGGAAAGAGGATGTAATGTACTGTTATATTTGGACAATTAGAAAGTTACTCATAGTTAAAGTGTAAAATTGACCATGTAATGAGTTAGACGTGTTTCGATTGCAAATGTAATTATGGTTAAGTCAGTAATAACGTGGATACTCATCTTTTTTTGGCTAAAAACCGATTAGGATGCTTTTTGAATAGATGTCCAAGGAAGATGGTGGGTATTTGGATGATAATAAAAAAATATTTTAAAGTCTTCCTTAACTTAGAGAAATTGTTATTTCGTAGAGCGATCGCTATCGTAAAATATTTGAGATTTTGTCGAAACAGAATTCAACCGCAGACCACGTGTATACTAACTACGTCAATTTAAAAACCACTAAGCTTACTCATCAAGTAACTTTTTTAATTTTCATAATTAAAATATGAAAATTCCCCGGCGTCTGTAACAAGCAATTACTGCTGGTGAAGTTTGAGCTAAAATTTAAACAGTGTCATTAATAGTGAATACGTCGCTTAATTATTATGGTCATCGCGTCGTGTGGAATATTTTATTCACGCCATTTTAATTTGAAACTTCATTAACATTGTCTACTGGGGATCAGGGTTGGGGTACTGTTCCACTGCGAGCGAGTGAACGATAAGAGATACAGTAGCAGAAAATACCATAAGTACGTGACCAAATAGTGTCTGTGTATCATGTAGGGATTCATATCTCTTCTCCTTATCACTTTAAAGAGTTAGATTCAAAGCTACAGTTACAGTCTAGTCACTAGACTAGACTCTAGACTATAGCTTACTTCACAATAGTGGTCTAACGACTGTGCAGCTCCAGCTCGTATTGGCGAAGAAGGCCAATTTTAATTTTATATTTGTTATGTCATAACCCCTACGTAATCATTACCGAGCACGGTTGCTATAGGTATGCGATCATTGCACGATTATAAGAAAATTTTCGCTTTAAGTCTAAATATACTTATAGAACCTCCAAATATTCTCAACACCGTGATGTAGAGATTTGTACAGCACCTGTCACATGTAAACCTTTAAATTAACTGTAATAAATCATTCGTCTATACTTAAGACGACCATAAGTAATGATTATAATTGTCCACCTACATTCAGGTTCCCTTTGTTTTGGGTGCCATGGACAAGACAAAGAAAACTCCTCTTAACCGAAGTCAAAATTTTAAATTCATCACAAAATCTTCTGAAGTAAACAGACTACTGAATGAACGGCGGTTCGACATGGCAACCACTGCACGTGGGTAGATACCCTAATAGTATAATGCTACCATAGCTTCGCGTCCTCGCTGACAGTGAGACAGATATTTAACTCAGAGTAATGTTTCACACTACCGCATCATATAATTCCCTCTTGTGTTATAACAGCACATTTTTATTCACTTGGGCGTTATGCCACAGAACAAAAAACATCTAGAATTCTCTTACAACAGGACATGCCAAAGGATTGTCTAGTACAATAAACATAATTGAATTTATAAATTGAAGCGCTGTTTGTTTGCCTGTAAATTGTATTATTTTTAATGTGTTTTTATCTAGTTTCTTTTGTCAATTTTCTGCTCTTCAATAAAGAGCCTTTTTTATATGGTGGTAGAAAAAAAATAAGAAATATATTTATATAGAAATTGTCTTTTATAATAGACTAACTCGCTGGAATGTAGGAGTGAGAGTTCCGATATACCTATAGGTGTGAACGAAAGATATGATAAAATGATTGATGACGTAGTTTGCACGTTTGTAGTGGCCCAGCTAGGCAGCTATACCCGACCTAGCGTTGCTTCGGGAAATGTACACATAATGCTAAAAAAAACTAAGAGTTGTACAGCTTGACATTATTCAAAAGGCATTCAATCACAAACGACCAAATCATCCCAGGGGATCTGGTCATCGAAAAGATATTAGATAATAGATTAGAATTAACTATTTGCAAAATTTTAACTTAATTCGGTTATTTAGGTGTTATAGGGACGTAAAGATTTAATTTCGCATTTCTAACGCTTCTATGGTTAGAGCGTTCATTTTAGGTGTTTACATTCATAGTTTTGATAAACAGACCAATTTAATCGCGGATATTATGTGGCATTTGGTTAGGAATTTGAATTTCAAATGAATTTCAGATTTAGACTCGAATTAAACAATTCATTTGTTATCGAACTATTTGGTTTTACTTTTACATCATGTTGTTTGCTTAATGAAAACTAAAATATCACGTTAATTACGAATACGAATTCCACGGAGGTACGAACGCTGCAGAAACAGAGTAGGTAATTAATGATGGGGAACTACTGTAAAAACACGCATGTATATACAGTTTTGGTCGTAATGTATCCATTCTAGAAATGTTGGACCTACAGAATAAGCTGCTGGACCTTCGAAAACTCTAGTAAATATTATGAAGAATTAAAGGTTAATGTCCTATATTCTCACTCGAGATTTTTTACGATGTATATACATCACTAACATATTTTTCTTTATCAAAGGTATTTTTCGCAGACGAGTTTTTTATTTTTCTATTAATGAGTACAAGTCTGAATTATAATTATGTTATATCTATGGATTATAAATCTGTGGCTGAACCGCATATTTCGAGTCGCTAGGGTGTTGTCGCCGCAAATTATTCACTTGTGCTTTAAACTATTTTGTTTTAAACTGAACCTTGGGAATAAATAACTCATTGAGGCCGCGCCTTTTAAATATTTAATGATACATTAACATCAAAATTAAATAATTGTTGGATATAAATCCATAAAGATTTAAGTTATTTTAAGGGAATACATGAACTAAATAAAGTAAGTCTAATTTTTTTTCTTAAATTATGCTTATGTTAGAACGAGAAAATCAACATGGGTAAATTATTCCAGTCCTTCGCGGTATGCGTAACGTATGACGACGCAAAGCGTACCGGAGGGATGTTTTCAAGGAAAGAAACTTATTCGTACCGCATGGTTCCACGGTGAAAAGGGGCCAGTGGACTACAAAAGTTATAATAAAATCCCCCAAATCTTTAAAATTTAAACAAAATCTTGCAACGATGGGATAAAGGCCCAAACAACTCGTTAACTCTCGAAGTTCCCAAGTTGTTTACAAAATGTAATCTGATTGAAACTTGTAAAAAAACTGTATTATTAATCATTATTAATATTGCGAGGGAACTGTTGACGCGCCGTCAAATATGCATGATAAACGATCGACTTGGCTATTGTTTGCCGAGCTTATTGTGGTTTTACTAACAAAGGTTGTTGTGGGATCGGACAAGGGAAAAATGCGGATTTTAATATCCCCTTGAAATCCAGACGCCGTGTCACTTTTACGTTAGCGACAAAATGGGGAAGATATAAGCAAATATTTGGGCTCATTTTTCACGTTTGGGTCAGAGAATCCGCGTTGTAGCGCCGAAAGAAATGTAAGCTTTGTTATGTGTAGGTGCGTCAAATGTTATTACATAATTATTATTAAATGAGCACAAAAAATTACTGAAACTCTAAACAAAAAAAACAAAATTCGAAAAAGACGCTTGTATCGGTAACTGTCATTTTATTTAGTCACAGTGTTTATGTGACGGAGTAAGACGATACGAAGAGCTAACATACAAAAAAAACTGTAACATTATTGTGTATTGGCATAATTATTTAATGGATCGTACGGGATGAAATGGGACGAAATCACTCATGTCAATCACTGGCGCGTTGACTGTAGAACTTAAGCGACTCTAGAGCGATCTAGAGCATCTTAAAGTATTCTTAAATTAAAAAAATTGTATACTAATACCTGAAGACGTAGAAAAAAGCTACAATTTAATTACCCTAGCGGTTTACCCGCTTGTTTCGTGGCCACACATGATCCCGGCGATAAAAGCCATCGCAGTACAGTGCGCAATGCTAATACTTTAAAAAGCGTGTAATCTATTTTCATACAAATTTGTTGACGTCAAACACACCAGAGAGGAATTTATACGAAATCTCTGTTGATCACTACGAATTAAACTTTATTGGTAGTCTTATTATGTATGTCTTTGATGAGAAGGATCATAGATATTCTTGGAAACGGTGCGATCATCTCGTTTGTAAGCTGAAGCGCTTCAATACTGTATTCTTGGAAAATAGTAATTAATGTTGTGTAATTAATGAAGATTATATCAAAGTTTCTTCATTATACGAATTACGGATTACTTTTTTAATGATCAGTTCTGTCCTTGTTGTACCTACAAATTGATAGTCTTGAAAGTTATTAATTATCGATCTTATAATTCGATTGCAATTCTAGTTAATACATAAAGACTCTTATCACACTTTTTTGCATAGATGTTGATGAGATCCGGGAACGGTTTATAGAATCGGTGTGAGGATCCCGCGGGATTATTGTCAACGCCAGGAGATTAATTGAGAAATGTCAGGTATAATGTAACGGAAAACAATTTTGTCTCACTTGGAACAAATTTTTACTCATTTTACCAAAATGTGTAAGGGTTAAATTTTCAGTAAATTTTACAGTAAAATTTTGCATGACAAAGACAGAAAATTTTGATTGAATTATGTATTTAAATAAAATAAATTGATTTATTAATTCAAAGCCAAACTCACACAATGATACATTTTATGAATGGACGTAGCATTCAGTCATTAGAAAAGTTCGTTCAAAATGTTTAAATAAATAAAATTTTGATAGATATTTAACACAGTTCTTCCAAAGACATTAAAAAGACGTCCTTTTATAAATGTGAATCGACGTTAGTACATTCCTAAGTTTCTAATGCACTTGCTAAGTCTCAAAGTTGCCGTAGTATACGCCGCTAATCTTCTCAGTTTGACGTTCATTTAGCAAGTTTGACTCCACTCAACCGACTGAGTGGAAACATAACGAGAATAACACCGGCTAAGATTTTCAAGTTTGCTGACGTTCATTGTTCTAGCAGCGATTCTTAAACTGGGTTCCGTAGACCAGTCATCAAGGATTTGCCAAAATTATATTCCACATAATGAAGATCAATAACAAGGTCAACTTCGGGGAATTGGTGAAATGTAGCAGGGAAAAAAAGACATACGGCATGAAAATATCAATGACAGTGACAAAAATTTCCAGAAGACCCGCTTTTGGCGGGACGTCCCGATCTTTTTATGAAATATTAGATGACCCGCGTGGAACAGCATTTGTCCCGTTTTTTTTTGAGGATTACGAAACTATTTTCAGATTTCAAATTAAAAGCTTGTACCGTGTATTCAAAGTGAAACAGTTCGATTGACCGAACAGCAGAGAGGCTAGAGGCCAGTTCACTTTGTGTCATTGATCGCTTTAAGGTAACCGTATTCATAGGGAATACGCTGTATTCACGATATGACTATAAAGGGAGTCGACGATATTTGATACTATAGTTATATCATAAGCGAAAAAGTTATAATTTAAGTTAGAAATGTTTTTTATTGAAGACATGGTTAATTGGCGCTATACGGAAGCAATGCTAAAAACCTAACGATAACAAAATCGGGGGATACAGTTGGGCGTTGTAGTTTCGAATCTATCGTCTACATCCCAAAATTAATTTATAACTCTAGATAGCTTAAGGATAGAAGAATTGATTACAATAAGCGAGGGCAGTGAAAAGTCGCGCGAGGTAAAAGGGGAAGCGTTTTACGTGTTAATTATTCTAAGGTTTTGAGTTTATTTTACGACGTAAATACATAAATACATAAATGAAAATTATTTTATTACAAAAATTTACGTGTAATTTAAACGTATTCACGTACAACACACATGACACAGCTATACCTATAGTATGTGTGTTATGTGTCTGTGTGTCATGTGTACATTTGTGTAGTGTGGCAGTGTGAAAAAAACTCTTCTTTAAAAAACTTAAAGATATTATGTGGAAGTTTATTTCAATAACATATTTGCATAAATCTTACACCATTACGTGTAGGTAAATGACATTCGCGCCTAAATGATTTGATTACACCCCCGTTTCATATTGGAAGGGGTGAAAATTACTTGTTAAAGAGTGGTGAATGACGTAGCTCCCGCGGGATCACTAACACTGTTAGGTATGATGAACTTCAATTTGGAGTCTTAATACGTTACTATTAAAGTAACATTTACGATGTGTTAATGACGGAATACGTACAACGCGTCCTTGAGATTTCAATGCGGTTTCTATTATTGTAATAGAGCTCTATATAGTTTTTTAATTACAATGAAAATTGCGTCTGATTATTTTAAGTTTGGGTACATTTGGTGCTTTCAGCATTGGATTCCGGAAGCAAAGCTATGACGGTTACTTCTTTCTGTACAATTATAGGTACATACCAAGTTTTATAACATTAAATTTTGCATTCATTACACGAACAAAGAAAAACAAAGTTGCAGAATATAAAAAATCTATGAAGTCTCCTGTTACCAGAGTAGCTTAATACAATTTCCATAATGTCCAACAATAGTGCAATTTAACGTTCTCAGCACACTGCGGAATTAGCGCACTGTTTAAAATGCCGCGCGGCGACCGGGCGGGGCGAGGCGAGGCGAGGCGGGGCGGGGGAGTGCGGAAATAAAGAACCAGTGTAACAGTCGCCACGGTCAAAGCCACAGTTGGCCTGGAAGACCCCAAGTCTATTATAACACTTCACCAACTCTCGTGGAAGGTGCTTCATGTAGAATTAAATAAGTGATATTACTCACTTATAGTTCCACACTAGGATTCCATGTCTTGAATGCTGGGCACAGCAAAAAAAATCCAACAGTTTTATAACGAAACTTCAATCGCTACTACAAATATGCGCCAGTATCCTACTCTTAACATTACTATTGATGCCGTTCTTTTGTTTTCTGCACACAAGCTGGATCAGTCAAGAGCACAGAGCAAGGAATGTATCTGTATACATCTTTCTTCCGTGGTCAAGAGATTGCAATAGTGATAAAAGAAGCTACTTCTATACTAATAATATAAAGCTGAGGAGTTTGTTAGAACGCGCTAATCTCAGGAACTACTGGACCGATTTGAAAAATTCTTTAAGTGTAAAATAGTCCATCTATCGAGGAAGGCTATAGAAATATTGCGTAAACGGCAAAATTACGCGTGCGGTTGCTAGTTTGTAATAAACTTGGCCACTTCCAGGGGATATATTTTCCAGTGGTGACAATACTTAAAACTTGGAAGCTGTTTAAGTATTCCCCTCAACCGCGAGGGTGCAGGGGTGCAAGAACAAGTAATTCATAATATTCGGCCCTCTCCGCCGTCCTCACAACATCCAGCTCCACTCGTTTTATTAAAAACTACCTCGCAAACTTTAACTTTGACTAAGTTCCGGTGGAAGGTGCGATTTCGCTATCTCAAACTTTGTCACAAATTAACTTTTCTGGTTCCGCTGTAGCTGCGGAAGACAGATAGTTGCTGGACGACATTTTTGATTTATGTTACGTCGTCTTGTTCTTGTTGCGTTTATGTTTCATGTTGCTCAATTAAGCTAAATGGAGAAATGTTTGGACTTTTTTCCAGTTCTACAAAATTCAAAATTTGCGAAAGCAAAGTGTCGAAGAAATTATTTTATTAGCATCTCATTAGTAAAGCCTTGATTGTAGAAAGTTTTATTACACCCAAAGAACTTCGACATGGTTCAACAAATGTCGTTCTAGGATAATAACTGGAACCATATGACGACCGGTATGGCGCAATGGTTACTACGCCGGATGAACGGCTTCAAAGGGTCTTGCGTTCAATTTCTAGCAGATCCGAAATTTAAATGATGAATTTTAATTTCTGTTCTCAGTCTGCGTGTACGTTTGTATGTTTCTGTCTTGTCCATAACACCCACATCACAGGGAATCTTAGGAGTGTATAGCGTTATAAAAAAAAAGGACCAATGGCTTAACGTGCACAGATAAGCTTAAAAACCTTATACGAGTAGTTATCCGCAAACTATATGCTTTTTGAGACCTCTGTCGAAGGATGACTAACAAAAGGTTCAAGCCGGACTACGAGCGCTTACAAAATGACTGAAGCGGTTTCCAACATCTGGCGGAACAGACGATTAGTTTACGATAATGGAAGGAAGTTCAGCCCTTCAGCGTGCTACCGCTTAATCGACGGTTCGATCGTCTTATCTTATTTGAAGTTATTAACTAGTTAACTATTATAGTAGCCTCCTGAAACCTTGATTTATGTTAGTTAACAATAAACCCTATTTAATCCATCTTATTTATTATTATAAGGTTGACCAGAGGACGTTATTAATTTAAAACTAACATTTTAATACGTAGTTCACTGCAGTTTAATTAATTTTAGTATTCAATTAATTCATAAGAAAAATGTCATTAAAGCACAAATTCTAGATTGTTCTCGAACTTTGTCCACTGAAATAAAATGTAACTTAAACTAAAGTTTCTGACCCTAATATTATTGTAGAAACAATACTCGTATTTACACCGATGTATTATTTAAACGACCTATCAATAAACCATTTCTAATTCGAAGGCATGCGAAGATCGCTAGTATGAATGCTAATTAGCACAACCACAGTCTCAACTGAGTTCATGATTAACTTTCCTCGTGAACTGTTCTGCAACTTGAAGTTAGTAGGATATTGTCCAAATTCAGCTCGACTTCGTTGCAACTCGGTTTAACTGCAACTGAACAAGATGAGGCTAACTTCAGACCAATTGACTGAAGTGACTTGCAACTAATCTGTAGTTAAATTGACACAGAGTAGTGATATAAACAGAACATTTGGGAAAGCTGATACAGGCATGAAAACGTTTTGATAGGCTGTGGTTTGTGCATGGTAGAGTTTGTGTAAGGTTTATTATGAATCGACACACAGACCAAAAAGCATAATAGACTCAGTCTTCAGAACAAAAAAGTCAGGTCAATTTTATTTTATTTTTTTACGATTTGACGTTTGTCAACGAGCATGGCCTCCCGCGCAAATGTACAGGGACACGTTATCATTTGTTAAAAACGTTGTTTTTTTCAACTACGCTTTTATGTACCGAAGGCTGAGTCTATATATTTTTTTGTTT
>LGAG01000457.1:765343-788971 GCA_001278395.1 Lerema accius
AATTAATAAAGTTTTATAAGACAAAATAGTGTTGTATGATCTTACCACAGAATACGGTTTTCGGGTTTCCGTTTTCAACAAACGTAATTGCAAAAGTAATTTCTCGTTCGTCTAGTTTATTATCTTAACACATTATACTGTGTTATTACTTTAATGCCTTGAATCAAAGATCTAAATTCTTGAATTGTCTGTATACATACCTATCTAAAGCAGCAAACCTGGATCATCATTTCTAAACCATTGTCGTCTTTACGTGAGGTTAAAAATTATGCTTAACATAAAAAAAATGAGATTAGCATAAACATCTGAATTGCCCCTATAAAAATAAGGTAATGGTTGCTTAAGTACACTTTGGTATCAATTATTTAATAATAATAGTACCCTTAACTAATAATGACAAGTCAATTTTAAATAATCGCTAATTAATATAAGTAATATGCGGTTTATTGTCAACTAAGAAGCTTGTATATTATAACAATATCCCATGATTGTCGCCAGCACTAATACGTCATAAAACGTGAGTGCGTGTGCCGTATGTCCATAGTGCGCAGAGTGGACATTATAACATTGTTGACTCACGGGAAGTTATAATTCTCAATATCAATTAAGATTTCTGTATCCTTGCCTCTATCATCTGCAGTCTTTTTTTTGAATAACTTTGTAATATTACGTCATAACTACTACTTTTTTTAACTACTTTTTCAAAACATAACAATGATGACAATCGTTTAGACACATTTGATTCAATATTGCTTTCTGTTACACGTTTCATTTAAAGTTTGTTACATGCAAACATGATTATCTAAGAGTGATTTACGTAAGACTTATACTTCGTCACTGAAATCAGTCCTTAGTATGTAGATTTTTTTATGGTTATAGTTCCGTATGTTTTCATCAGTTCCCGCGATATAAAAGTAGCATTGTCGGTGATAAAAGCCGTCATGGCGTCGCAGAGTACAAAGCAAACACCAATAAACGACAATTACGCCGTTAGATTCATTTTCATTTACAATAAACTTAGTACTTAGTATGATCTTCATAGAATTCTTCTTTTATAAGTTTGCAATTACCATCTTAGATTTCATTGCCTCTTCCTATCAGGTAAAATCGTAGTCTAGAGATATGACTAATTTGACATTAGGAACTACGTATTAGATATCGATAAATTAATGACAAATTAATTTTATTTTGTTATTTTGTCGTTAAGTTTTAACATTCGGTAGGTGAGCCGTTAGTTTTTAAGGCGAAATAAACAATTTGACTACGAATGATTATGAACTAATTTATTTCATTTATTTAAAGTTTCAACATTAGGGATAGGCAAGTATTCTCTCTCTTCAACATAGCATGATGAAGTACAGCCTCTTCAATTAAGTTTAGAAGCCCATGCTTGTAGTCCACTAATGGATTGAAGCAGGCAATTTATAACAGAAGACCATTACATTAATAATTTCAAAAAGTTACTTCATAACTTTTACTAGATCGATCTTAAGAAGATGAAAGGACCAAAAATAAGTAACTTAAAAAAGTTCTTAAAGATATCGGAACCAAAGAACGAGGGTCGGTGTAGCACCACCATGGGAACTGGAAAACCTATGGACAGTCCAACTTATAAAAAAACATCGATATAAGAAAGTTAAGTTGACCTTTTGTAACAAATCTGTTTAATACCTAGGTATTTAGATAACTGAGAAGGTTTCGTTTAACTTTTGTAAAAAATGTGTTTAACAACTAGGACGAACGATGAAAAAATAAAGAAGATAAGTGATTTAATGAGCCTCCTGCATCTATCTGATGATGTAATCTTTAGTAATGACACAACAGAAAATAAATATGCTCCACTTTTTAACGTTGTAAAAAACAATGTTATATTTATTTTTAAAACACTTTACTTTAAAAGTTTCTCGCAATTAAACTCGACTGTAATTTTAAGGGAAAATAGAAAGTAAAAACTACAGGTACAGATGAACTAAACAATTTCAATATTTTTTCTATGTAATAAGAGAAGCAAACGAGCTTATAGTTACACTATCCCCCATTATCCATGGGCTTCTTCGACCAACCTTGGGAAGAACGAGAAGAAGGATTGTCTAATAAAAAAATATAAATTTTACATTTCCCACAAAGCTTAAAAAAAGTTTGAGATGTTATGACAAATTGTCAGAATTTGCAAAATTAGTATTGACAAATCCTGGTGAATGGTAACCCTAGTCCAAAGAGAAAGTGGGTTATAATGGAGGTAATTTAAATTAGCCGCGACTCACAGAAGTCCCTTCAAAGGGCAATAATTAGTTCTTTGTCTGGAATTCAAATTCACTTTCATCCCAGGAGTTGTCGTAAATCATTTAAACGATAAGCCCTACTGTGATTACTTATTTCCTTAAAGAGATGACAAATGAATATAATTCTATTTCATTCATCCTTTTGTCGCAGTAGAGGCAGATGGAGAAAATATGAATACTAGGGATTAAGATTAGCTAAATTTTATTCGCAATGAATTTTGTTATTTAACTTAAGTGGGCAATTGAAAATGATATTCTAAAAGCAATTACTTACATGTAAAAGATTATAAAAATTTTAGCTAACCGGAACCATAACATTAATTATGTTGTACCTACTTACATTGAGTAATTAAACAACTACGGAAATTTTATACGGACTCGCATTTGGCCGTTACTCCCCAATATGATAGAAATAAACAACACGCATAAATCAAAAACTGAAAACTATGATGCTGATGAGATTAACAAACGATGTATTCAGATTTTCCTTTAGTTTTTACTGTTTCGTCAAAGTTCCCGGCAATTTCAGGATCATCGAGATAACGAGTTCGCAACTGCCGGGACATCTATCACGCGTGTCGTCCGCCTCATCAGTCTTCGTCTGCGTCTCACTACACACACACACACACAATTATAATATAAACTTTACTCGGAACTTATTTTAATGTTTCATTTGTTTTTTAGTTTACTTTCACGGCTCTTTTGTTAATTAGGAATGTTCGTAGTTGATTCATGTCTTACATATCCATTGATACTTCCAGATTGGTCTTCGTCCTTGCTCAGCTTTAGACTCTTAGAATGCTAGGTATAGTTATGTATGGCATGTTTACAAATGGTTTACAAATTCATTAAGTAAAAGAATAATTATTTTTAAATAGATTTGGGTTAACTTCCGTATCTACTAGGAAAGAAATAATAGGACGTAATAAAAAATATGGAATATTTTTTTCCAAGCCACCTTTGATCATTAAGTCCTTTTGTTGAAATGTGATTGTAATTTTAAACTGAATTATTCGCTGTATACTGGAATGCTAACTTTTCCTATTTAGGAATATCGGACCTTTCGAAATTCCAGTAACGAGGAGTAGTCAACGATATTTACATAAACATTGCACGAGAAAGCTCTGAACCCTGAATGCTCGTTTAATTCTCATTCAAGTGCAGCATGAAACCTTCGAGACAACCTTAATTTTACAGAAATATCTCTAGTCAAATTTAAACAACAACCTTAACCATCACGAATTAAAGCTCATATCGGTACGAAGCCAGATTTATAACAGCAATATTATCGTTGTAATTTAATTTTCAGCGCAACATTCACTTGCAATTTCATAATGGAAAGCAATTTCCTTAGAGCTGTATACAAAAGACAATAGAGTCTATTTTAGAATATGGGATAAGTCGATTAGTAAGAGGACGGCAAGATTAACTTTGTGGACATGTTGGTAGAGACAACAGTAGCGAGGTGGTGACCAACGTAACTGTGCTTTTGACGGATTCAGAGTTTTGAAACAATTTGCATTCTAATCGCGGCCAGAGTTCAGCTAAACATGAGCTGGTTTACTTGTCATGGAATATATTCGAGTTTCCCTAATTCTGTAGTTGACGTGAAGTGTTGGCTAAACAATCCCTTTAAAGTCGTTACTTCATGACTGAGGGTCGTGGTCATTCATGACAGTTTCTGCCGCCGTACTTCGCCAGGCTTTTCTATTTTGGGAAAGTCTGATGGAGTTGTGTAAGGTGTTGCATGCTTTTTTAATTGCGTCTGTTCATCGAGTAGGAGAAGGCCCTCTAGTCCCTCTTTCTTTTCACATTGCCGACAACTATCAATTTCTCAAAATTATTTGGGTTTCTACGAGCAATGTGACCGAAGTACACACCACATTGCTACTGGTGAAAATGGTCAAAACAAGCTTTTTTACTAATAAATTAGGCACATACTCGTCATTTCCTTTACTTATTGGCGCGCTCATAAACCTGTGTTGATCCTAAGCATGTGACGATGTCACGGATGCTGTCGCAAATTGCATTGGGGACCCTTAGGAAAAAAATAGATAATGACGAAGCAAATTATTACAAAGTTATTGGTCATTATCGTGACTTGATGAAATTATTTACTTTCTACGTTTGTATTTAACAAATAAGCAACATGCGTACCCTTAATGCTCAAAGTTGTAATAAATTTTTGAGATGTTACTCCACTTATTTTTGCGTTCAAACTAAAGTAAGTCTCTCAGAAAATTACTAGCACGGATACATGTTTATAGAAACGGTAGGTATAACACGAAACTATTTCTGTCACAATCAAATTGAACGCGGTATTAGATTTCAACTGTCCCCCTGTTTGTTGACAAACCGGGACAAGATTCATTCGAGTCAATTTGACCAAAATTAGAAACGAAACAGTCACTTGATGTACGAGTTCGTGGTCTCACTTCTCTTTAATACTAACGATCTTGGCAATCAATATATTATTATAGATAATTTTAATTTATGTGAAATGATTGACTTTCTAAGGAAAATGCCATTTATTCTGAATAATATTAAATTAATCAAAAAAATAAGTAGTATGCTTTTATTATATTTTTCGCTGTATCGTAGTTTTCAAGACTAACAATTACATCTTAGGTACACGATAGTTGTTTTTAGTGCATAAATAGTTAAGTAAAAAATAATGAACAGACATCTAAATTTTTTTTTAAATTTAAACGTAGTAAGTTCCGGTATCGCTAAATATTATGGTGATTGTAAATTGACATAATCTGACGATGTCGTCATATCGTCAAGTCGTACGTGCATTGTAAAAGTCTCATTTCATTCCAAGAAACACATGGAATGTGGAACTAAATTCACATTTCTCTAGGAAACAGTTAACTTTTTTTATTTCGTCTGTCAAGATAAGAGTGCCTTTTGACGTAACAATTTGTTCTAAAACTATTCCGTGGTATTGTTTTGCTGACGAAATTGTAGAAGAGAATCTCAGTCACCGTTGACTATGGACAGTGCACTAGAGGAATCGCCCAAGCTACGCGTTCATTGACTGAGAACCTTTAAGCTTTTCTTGAAGAGTCCCATTTCATGGCGCTATGGGAAATCTTTGCCAGGGAGCTCACTCCAAAGCATTAATTGAAAGTATGTTTGTCATGCAGGTTTGATCACAGGCACCTTTACGTAATACTCAAGGCCCATAATGGCTTATAGTTAGATTGTTCTCGAGTCGGTAGTGCTCCGACTAAGTGTATTGATACAACAGACGTTAACTTACATTAACAATTCAAATGCTGTTCAAATCTGCAGTACAATTGCACACAACGCGTTTCAATTGAATTGTTCGCTCTAGTAATTTAATTCACCTAGCTAAGTGAAACGGTCTTGGTATGTGGTTTGTATTATCACATTGTCGCGGATCTTTGCGGAAACAATGGACGGTAAAGTTTTCTGTGTGCTTAACGAACAAGACTCAGTAATAATATGTAAAGATAAAAGGGAGAAATTAAATGTATGATAGGAAGTATATGATGTAGATACACGCACACTTAAAACTCAGACACACGCACAAACAAACGTGCACGCATACGCAAGCAGTTTTTTTACTGTATTTGAAGCACAGTTTGGACTACCTCAGACACTACAGTATTTATAAAAGAATAATTATTTGATTTGATTTGATAAACGTACGAGTAGCAACTTCAACAAAGCGCCCGAAGTATATTGTTTCTTACGACATTCCAACAACAAATATTTTAAGGTGAATTTCCACTTTTTTCCTAAACAATTTTGAGGTCTATTTAAAAAAAACTGCCAATTGCAGTCGCTTTTATGACTAACGTCTGTCGACATGGGATTAGGATCAGTTTAGTTACCTTTTAAGGCAGCCTTAAATGACTGAACATGTTACTATAAACAACGTTTGAAATCATATCAATTTAGCCATGAAATAGAATTTAATCTACACCCCAAAACCGCACCGAACAGGTGGCTAGGACGAGGGTTGTCACACCCACTTGTTTGTTATGTGGTGAATTGACGATTGTCGTGGAAATCTATTATAATAACTAACATCCTAAAATCAATCATATTCCACTGTCTTTAAGTGGTATTTCCTCTGATTAAAATATGATGGACATCTTTGAAGAGAACCCGGAAAATGTATTTTAATAAACCAACTATTTTCCGGATTTCGTGGAAATGAAAAAGGTTTCTGTGCTTCAGATTCGATTTAATATAATCTTTTACCTGAAGTAGTAATTTTGACTATATTTCATAAATAGAACTCCGTCGTTGTATTATTAAAAAATCTATCTGTGGTAGCCATGTACGTTGCAAATTTATTTGTAGGCATTAATAGGTATAACCAAAAGTACTCACAGACAGATTTTAAATGAAATGTCTCACTCTGCACCAAATTTATTTTTACATACCCGAAAAAAAAGCCTAAAATATTTCACGAAAGCGGCCGTTCAAGTATTTGAGGGGAAGCAATTTATGGGGAGGGGGGTCTTGTTAAATGTTAAGACACCTTACGTCGGTTTCAAACAACGCATTACGTAAAATTATTTTTTATAAAAAAAAACTAGGGAATATTGTTCCAACTTGGTAAAAAGGCAACATTTTTAGACAAAAATGGTCATTTGTGTGTTACGTAACGTTAAGGAAGAGGCAGGGAAGGTACACAAAAGCGTTACAGCTCGTTACATGATGGGGCAAAAATCTTTAAAAATTGTGGAGAGGTTTCCTTTTGGTATGCAATGTATATGTACAAAGCATTACAACCGCCTTCCCACAAGTAACGTAGTTAGAGGATTATGATAGAAGTGCAGCGAAGCAGCGTGCTATTGTTAATTAGAATAGAGTCATTAAGTTAGCATAATGCTTGTTTATATGCAGTCCCAGCTCCACTTACCGGGAACACAGTTTATGTATCCAGCATCCATTACGTTTATTGGATCTTATGGAAATAAATGGATTTCATAGTTTAAGGAGTAATGTAAGAGTTAGAGAGTAGGTATATCTACGAGTACATTATGTGGAATTAAAGTAGAAGAAAAAATTATAAATAAGTAAGTAGGTAGGTATATGTTTATTTTCCTTGTAAGAATTGCAATTAAAATCTAGAAAGAATTTAGTGAGACTTTTGTAAACTTTTTAATTTTTCTAAAGATGTTAAGTATTAGATATAAATTGTTTAGTATATTTATGGGTGCTGACGAAATTTAATTTATTAGTTTTTGTTTGTTTCTCCCGAGTTAAATGTATATTGTGTTAAAAAAGTATTATCTTTACCTAGGAAAAATTATACAAGGTTCGTACAATTATGAAAAACAATATCTGCGTTCTCAAATTTTAAAATTCGAAATCAATTTATTTATTATCATGTTCATTATTTAGCATTGAGATATCTCTGTTGATGATTTTATTAATTTAATTACATAAATTACCAGTTAATTCACGTCAAATTGTGTAAAATCAACCAAATAAGTACCAGGCGAGCAGAAGTTCCATAGTAATTAGTCCTAATTCGCAATCGATCACAACCGTACTATTTCTGTCAGAAACATTCACTGAGACTTGGGTGTGGATAGCCATTGTGAGAAATCACGCTAGTAATTATACGATGCTATTGACATTCGGTAGATCTTCGTCTAACTATACAAAGTTTGAAGTGTATAGTTTACCTACTAACAGTTCTATAGATTTAAGGTATAACTATGTCAATATGTAATATTTATCTAATAACCCGACTGTACCTGAAGGAGAGTAATGTTTTTCGAGTATCTGACCATATGTTAGACAAGCTAAACAAGCTGGATTTGAACATGTAGGAGTATTTGATTCTTCATTGCTAAAAGACATAGGCTATTTTTAGTTTCAAAACTCCCAAGCCCCAAAAAAAAATTGTATTTCTACTAATTCATTATTAAGAAATTGTGAATGGTAGCTAGAAGTGTAAAGAAAGTATTATTTAAAGACAAAGGAATAACAAGTTGTAATCTAAATCAATATTGTTTCTAAAACAATAAGTCTAGAATTAAGTTTTATTAGAAATATTGTGGGATTCTTGTCGCTAGCCGTGAAATTAATTTGCGAAATATAAGGCATAAGCTGTTGAAGGCAAAATAAATACACATTCGTGTCTCGTATTAACTTCGGAATATTTTCTGAGTGAAATAGCTTTTGACAGTATTAAATGAGTTGAGTACATACTATATAAGAGCTATATAATATTTTGAATATTTGGCGAGAGTTAATAATATCAAACAAGAGAATTGTCGTTACCTAGGCGTACTTCACACTAATAAAATACAGTAATAATAATTAGTAATAACTTATCTAATAATAATATTATTGAGGAGACTTAAGACTAGTGCAGTTGTTTTGTATGTAAGTATATGTATTTTGGTTAAAAAGGAGGTAGTCTCACTTATTAATTTACAAACCAAAAGGTATTAAAAAGTCATACTCGGTTTTATGAATGCTCTAAATATTCATGAATTGTAAAAAGTGGGATGCAAGCTCCGCGGCCCCCAGACAATAGTGGGTCCAATAAATTTTTCTCTAACCCTTAATATCCACTGTGACGGTAGTTCTAATTAATTTTGGTGCTAGTCGCGACGCGAAATATGAGATCCTTTGTGTGTTGTCGGGTAATAGCTTTTAGGTCACGGTTATGGCTCTTGTTAACACATTACAACTTGTTGTTCTAAGGATCTTATAATCTATATATTACGAAGTGAATGTAGGTACATTTTAAGGCCAATTTAATTGTTATTTGAAGAATAATTGCACGAAGTTATTTTTTAGATTTATTTCAATCTGATCGCCAACACTTTTCCACTACCATTATTATATTTTATTTCCAGTTTGATCCACTTTGTCCGACGAGTATTTGATTTCTATTTCGATAATAAAGACAACAACAAAAAATATAACGTTTCCAAACTGTGTGTGCATACTTGCATAGTATAGGGAAGTAAATTCCATTACGATCATATTAATTGACAATGGTTTGATTAAACACTTTGTAGCATTTGATAGGCGTGTAATTGTGTAATTGGAATTACATAATTAGAGAACATAATGAGTACATAGTTGAATTAGCGAATAAGGAACATAATAGGGGAATAGATTGTATTAGGTAGAAAGACAAAATATCAAAATATTGAATGAATAAATCGTAATAAAAAACAGAGAATAAAAAATATATTAGGGTAGCCACAGTTGCTCATTGTGCTTCAGCAACAGGCCCTGATAGGTTTTTTTTGATGTGATATAACGTATTATACATAGAACGATTAACATCGGCGACATATTTATACTAAAAAAAAGTGTAACGTTCCACGTGCACCAAAAGCGCAACACTTATACTCTAAAAATCTAAAAATTATCACTTAAAATCGTTCGTAAACCAACTTTACATACAACCACTTTTTTAGTTAGTGCTTGAACTAACCCACCTAATAAGTGGTGAAGAAAAAAATATTCAGTCTCATTTTGGAGACAGGCATGTTATTCCAATCTTTCGCAGCATGCCTAAGGAATGATGAGGCAAACCGCGTCATTCGTACCGACTTACCTTATTATTATAATATAATTACGACCACGTTAGTTTTAATATTACCCCTACAAATTATAAAATACCAAAACTACATAAACTAGTAAAGATCGCGCGACACTATAATCACGTCACTTATTATCGTAATAGTTTAATGAAATGAAGAGCCACAACGGGCATTGGACAATAGTTTGGTGGTCCATCCTGAATTATTACAAAACCTCAAAGGGCGGACCTCAATTTGGGGCGTTACGGTCATCAGCGCACCCTTTGGTCTCGCAATCACAAAAGGAATGTGAATCACGACAAACCTTTGTTCCGCATTGAGAGGATTATTCAGTACAAATATCAAGTGTTTGTAATGCGATATGTGTATCAAGTCTACAGGGAATTCCTGTCAAAAGGTAATTGTTTAGGGCATAAGTACTCGTTTACGAAGTCTTTGCATCGTTCGAAGATACTATAAAATACATCTCATCATACATGTCACAATTGTATTATGAGGAAAAAATAACATTTATTCTCTTTGAGGAAACGATGATTTTTTTGTTAAACACCAAGGTTACGTATTTCAATTTAACTAAGTACAACATCAAGTACAGCGACGCAACTTTTACAAGTTTTTCTTAAACCAACATTGACATTCCGGCGCACTGCCTAAATAAACGTTGCATAATTAAAGCCGTCAGAGGTCAGGCTAAGCCTACGCTTAATAACACCAGAATTACAGCCTCTAATTATACCGGCGATCGTTCCTGGAAAGTCAGCCTGTGAAATTATTTTTCCTGGAACAGGGTTTCTAATTAAAGTACATGACGTACTATTGCTTAGGTCGCTTAGGGAATTTGGTAAACTTTGTAGATAGCATAATACTTAGTCTGTTATTAGGTAAGAAAAAAATCCAATTGCGAAACTTTTTGGAGGAAGAGTACCATATAAAAATTATAATAGCTTAAGTCAATTCCACAATGGATTGGATACGAATATGTTGAAGACAATCAAGCCCTTTGGTGATTAAATTAGACCATCCTTTATTTTATTGATTTCAGTCTGAAACGATAAATTTAATCTAAAGATTCCATACTATAGCATACTTGTGGCTAATGCCATTCTGCAAGTATCTGCAACATCCTAAAAAGCTTTAAAAATTCTGGTTTCCTTTTTGTTATTTCAGCCGTTGAAAACAAACCCTCGCGTATTTTCAAGCGATCTTTGAAATTCACAAAACGTTACAACAATATCTTTAGTTAAAACATTGAATGGAAAACCCTCAGAATAAAATATCCAATATTGGAGGAACCGGACGGTTCAAAGTAACGCGACTTCTTGCTCTAAAGGAATTTCAATGTCTTTCTGTATCGCATAACAAAACAACAATTCGGTCAAAGGTAGCATAAATTCAGTTGGAATAACATCTTCTTCCATTTAGGCATTTGAATGTATAATGTGTTGATTCAAAATGCAGGCGGCAGCGTTTTATTTTTGGTTGTTTTAGCTTTATAATTAACGAAATTCTACTGTCTACTCCACTGATTATGTAATCCATGTATGTAAACAAAAACATTTTTGGGATGTAAGGAATAATAGGTTCAAATTAACGTCTATCATTACAAATATTTTTTATCGTTAAATTACCTTTAAGAATTATGAGTCTTAGTAGGTACTAAGAAAAGATAATTTTTGTATCAAAAACCTCAAACAAAAAATCTAGTAATTAGACTTGTTAGAATTATAGGTTGTTTTAGCCGTTTCTAGGAAAGCAAGTAACGAACGAGGTCATAGGTAATTGTAAGTCCTGTGTTATTTATTATGTACTCGTATATCCATTTTATCAGAAATCTAATTGGGAGTTTTGGATCAAATATATTTTTTTATTACTAATGTTGTAGGATAAGAATACATAGTAGGTACTAAAGTCAGTGAAATTAATACGCGCGCCGTTGTAACTTGGTCCGTCTATTACCCAAAACGGAGTTGTCATTGGAAATCGTTCTTGAAACGATTTCACTACCGCCCGGCGAGGGATCACGGCTGTGCTGTTTTTCAAATTAGAATAGGAATGGGCCGCTACGCGTAACTATATCTCTCACCGTAATAACTATAGACAAACTGCGATTGTTATGTGATTTTCAACTTCCTTTTGCTGTCTGAATTTGAATTTAACGTAACAGTTATTTGTATGATTTCAATTTCACTTCGGAAAATTTCCATTTAATATGGTAAGTGCATCTGAATACTTGTCTACGAAAAAGGCTGGCGTCATTTTCAAATGTCAAATCCAATTTTGCTTCAAGTACTAACAATGTGGGTATGAAATGAAAGTCATGATCGCATTCCAAAATAAAAGATGTAATTTATAACGCTTAAATTAAACTGCATAGGTGGTTTTTGTATAAGCAAAAATTTGAACTGACGAACCAAGAGATTAAATAGTCATAACAAGGTTTTCAAGTCAAATAGTCTTATGGCTGCAATGGTTGCAAATGGCACTCAAACTTTGATATTTTTAATATCAATTGGTACCTAATAGTTCACTAGCTATCTGTGCGTAACAGTTTAAAATTGCGGTTTAGCAAAACCATGCAGAGGTTGCCGTGTTTAGCATTTCACTGCATTCAGAAATGAAACAGTTTTGAATTTAGATTCTAATGTTGAATATCGAAGTGAAAGGTTGGAATACACGAGTGGTTTCCGTTCGGCTACTTTAAATTTAAATTGGAATTGGTGGCTGTTGGTGAATTTGAATGTTTTAATATGAAACAGAATGAATGGAATAGTTCGATGTATGCTTTTAATGTTAACGTGCTCTGAATATTGAGGGAAACAAAATATAATTTTCAGTTTTTTTTTATTTGCTAAATTACTGTTGCCTTGTCTATTTAAATTTAAAAGAATACGTTATTACTGAAAAATGACGCCTAGACTGTATTGTATACACGCTAATCTATCTTAAGCCTTCCTATGATAATCTTAATGACCTAAAATCTAGGTGTATCCATTTAGAAATGACAAATCAGATCTTTCATTTGATACTGTAATGTGAAGTCACTGCGACTAAACGAAAAACCATTGACTTTCCTAAAAGAGTACTTTCTAAAGCGTAAACTGTAATCTTTTAAATGGAGGGTTAAAACTGGGGCATCCCGGAATTAAGCCATTCATTGGTTAAACTCCTGTTTTTAAACTCTAGTTAAAAACAGTTAATTAAGAATGCTACGCGGCCCACTTAGTGACTGTTTGCTCGCGCTCATTGCGAGCACTCACTGAGCCCATTGTATCCCAGGGCCGGTTCAATCCGGTTTAGGGTTGTCACCTTCGACTTTTCATATTTTTACATATTTTTTTGGAAAAAATATTTTGTTGATTTTGCTGTAATAACTTTGTTTATAAATAGAAGATTATACACATTATTTCCGAACATTTTTTTTCTAAACAATACAATAAAAAAAATTTATAGAAGCCTTTAAGAATTTTAAATGCAAACTCAATATATTTTTGACTGATTCATTACTTTCATTTTAAATGACACTTAGAGCAAGTAATTTTGTTAGACATCTCTTTGTTACTGATCTTGTGATAAAAATATTAAGGCAATTTATTAAGTCGATAATCATACAAAACTATCACCATTTACGTCATAAATATTGTGACAACCCTAATCTTGTACTACGGGCAAAAGTCTGGTATTATCTGGGTGTCATTTATGGCTTTTGGCAATTCGCAAAAGCAATGATGTTTTTTTCCATTATTGAGTGCTCCTGTGGTCCTATGGAAATTAATCCGGCTCAAATCGGAGTTGTAAAGTACGATGAGCTTTTTTCTGGCTCATCAAAGCCGGCTCAAAATAGGGGAAAAAATCATTACCTTTCATTAATGTGTAGGGTATCAGCTACTCTAAAATTTCAACGTTGTTCATAAAGTATAACCGGATTTAAAATAAAAAAATGGTCCAACTTTTTAAAAATGAAAAAAATTCGTCCCTAAATTGAAAAAATATTTCGAACCATCGAAAAAATATTTGGATGACTAGTGAAATCTGTTAAAAATGTGTATGTATGAAAAACCGCAGGTTATAAAGAAGCTGATTGAATGTTGACGTAAAATGAAAAAAAAGTTCTTTTGGGAATATTTTTCTGCTTTCAATATTTGGCTAGTTGTTCATTGGTAAAAAATTCAACTGACTATTTTATTTATTTTTATATTTAAGTAAAGAAGGATTACACGCTTTTACTTATGTCAGTTCATTTGGATATTGGCACTTCAAGCGTTTAAATAGAGTTCATTTTCGTATAGCATATTTATAAAAAATACTGAATGCAAACTTTAATCAAGTGTAAAGGTTAAATTAATCATATCATGTTTTATATCAAATTGTATGACTCCCAAGTCTCACTACATTTCGTATTCAGATGCTGCAAATACACTCCCGGGCACTAAAATAGAGCCATCCCGCATTTTCCTCACATATTTTATTAATTTATTTATGACATATTTTATTAAAGGTATTTAAATAAAATGCAAGCTTGCCTAAATCAGTTATCCGTAAGTGCTATTAAATAATATTTATATTAGACCAAAAAATATATAGGCTCACTCTACGGAATGTAAATAACAAATGATAACGTTTCTCGTCTAGTACTACGATAGATCATAAAAAAAAGAATTTGTTCTTACTTTTTTGCTCCGAAGACTGAGCCTATATATTTTTTGGTCTGAGATCCTTATATAAAATTAAAAAATATATGTGATTCAATTTAGCTGTCAGCAAGTGTATTTCCATACAATCCGTAGCCACTCGTAAAACTTTTAATAAGACTGTAATCTTAATAAAAGCAGTCCCTGAGCTACGTTTTGCTGTAACACATACTTTATCGTATTCACGCGAATGCTTATCAGTTTACTTATAGCTTCAAATAAGGATTTTGAAGCTATATTCTTCGTTATGAAAAATATTATATTATGAAAACGCGCGCAAACGATAAGGTAAATTGAGGCACATATAAAATTAGATATATACCTGATAAAATTGATACTCTCTTTGTTTGAAGGTTGTTGGGATTTTTGGTTTTCTATTATTACTAGCTTCCAGTGTTGCCTATCAACGATACATAATATACAAGAACTTCAATTTAGAAAATGATTCATTATTATCTCTATCCTCAGCTTTAATTATTGTAATTTTTAAAGATTATAAATATCCGTGAAAATGCTCGTACGTCTAGATATGTTATCCGTTTCAGTGTTATCGCATTATATGATTTTCTACAATTATTTTTGAAGTTTAGTGACTAGTCTCAGCTTATTGCTATTGATATTATTTTAGTTTTTTGTTTGTGGTACAACACCTCATAATAGTATTGTCGCAACCTCAAAGTCGAAAGTAAAAGACCACGGTGCATTCGTTGTTCTATGTAGAAGATAATATTTAATAAAAATATTATTGCGTTGGCTACTAAGTAATTTAGATTTTCAATTGTTTTGTATAATTTAAAATCTGTAATCACTTTGTTACCAATCTTATATTTAATTAATTATTTAGTCATGGTAGCAGATATCTCTCACCTAGCTGGCTGGTAGGATCGTCCTGTAACCCTGCACCTACACAATGCGGTACATGAAGTTATGGCATAAACTATAAACTCATAGCTTGAGCACGCACGCTAAATGGGCGCCAGAAACTTTGCTCACATCTCTTCTAACGTTAGACTAAGTTGGTATCTTAACATCTACGTCTATACAACAGAGTGAATTTTTTGAAGAAGTGATGTGGCTGTAGAGAATTCAATCTTCAATACATTTTTTAGAATACGAAGACACATACGTTTGATTTTAATGCTTAAAGTGTATTCGGCGGAGATGTGGAGAAGGGGAAATTATATGCATGACATTTAATTTTGATAGTAAATCGATAATTATACAGACTCAAAATTACCTGGTAACGTTGTTGTCCTACGTGTTACCTAGATGGCGCTGTAACATTATTACATAATATCTAGTAATATTAATACAGACATAAAGAGGATTAACGGGTCCTTTAGTAAAGTTAAAAACCTACTTTTTCCCCGTAAATCCAGCACGTTGGTACGAAACTTTTTGAAAGTAATTCTTACTCGAATTTTGCCAGTTTTTCTCCGTATCACCTGTGCAAACATGTAGATAACTAGATGGGGTACAGAAAATTGAAACAAAAATTGAAGTCTGCCCGGAACAATTTGTTAACATTGCGCTTCGGATATTCTGTTCGGATATCATATCCAACGCGGTTTTTCATTTAAAGTTGGTTCCTCTGTCGCGATTGCATTGAAACTTTTTTACTTTTTTCAGGACTCTGTTAGGTACCTACGAGCCTATCATTGGAAAACTATATTTGGTTTTTAGGTTTCCATTGTAAAAATGCAACCCTTAAAGCGTATAACTGTCCGATTGTCATTCATTCTAAACAATGGTGTTGTACGTACTGGTATAATATAATATCCGTATTGGTATAAGTACGGAAATATTCATAGATCGGTCAAGGCGTTGATTCTGCTAATTTAAAAATAAAAATCTGCTAATAATTTGACATATTAGGTATTTTATTTATTATTTAAGTCCGTTAAGTGTTTCACTGTAGTACCATTGTCTTATCTTCTATCGCTTTAGGCCAATCCGCTATGTATAAAATGTTCGTCTTTAATGATAATATGGTTTTACAATACCAAAATTAAATATTATCATAATGACAATTGAATTACAATTAATTCTCACTAGAATCGTAACAGAGAATAGGGCCCCTGTTCATAACACGCATGTGCCGAGTCTGATTTAGTGCGCGGACTGGTTGAATGAATCATGTACCACACAGCGATGTTGTGGGTTTCTAGCGCTGCCTAGCTGATTTATGACGTCTTGGTATGTCTGGTCGCTGGTGTATAACCCACCTTATAGTATAGTATAAACTATAGAACACGCCCATTAGATTATTGCTGCTCGCTTTTAGGCAAACGATGTTCTAGAGAGATTCGCTTATTGAAGTAGTAACTACAAAGACACCAATGTTATTACATAAGCATGGTGAAGATTATTCTAATTCTAATTATTTTCGTTAATAATTTAAGGGATATGAAGTGTCCTAAATAATAATTTTACCCAGTTACATTGAAATTCGTCAGACAAACATTTAAAAAAAATGTTTTTGATTTTCATTTCGGTACTCGTTTACAAAAAATTATGTAAGGAAAGTTTGCATTGCTGAAAGCTTATTTCGGTACTGAAATACAATTTTTAGCAGTGAATAGTTTTTAGTTTTACTAAAAGCGATGCCATATAGTCATCGTTTTTAGAACCATAATATACCATCAAAGTTTTCTTATGTTTTACAAACACTATATAGAAAAGTTGTTTACATACACTAACATCTTCAGCATTTCAAAATTCTTTACAATATGTTTTGCGAATGTCCAATGTTATGATGAGAGCCCCGAATGTTGGTACCCTCGTCATGTCGCGGATGTCCCAAATCCGCGTTATTTCCTTGTGACGTCTGTCTGATGTCACTTTGACATGGAAATCTTGCGGATATCAACCGCTATGTCCATTTGGTTTTGTCGTTGAGTTACATCGATTTTTTACAAACGTGTTACGTCGATGTGCAGTCGTAGCATAGAGGTTTGATCGTGCGCCTTTCGAACGGGAGTTCTTGAGTTCAAACCTGATACTTACTTTTAATTTTCAAAGTTATGTGCATGTAGCGACGAATTTTAAAGCTTGCTTCTGTGAAGAAAACATCGTGAGGAAACGGCTGAGAGTTCCCCATTAAGTTCTCAGTCTGCACTTCATCCTGCACCCTTTACAGGAGCCCAGCTGTGGGACAGTTATGGGTAGTCATGATGATAATTATAACTATAATCCCTTAACTAGGTCGGTCTTTATACTTTCTACAAAATCTAGAACAATGAAAACTAAAATTCCAAACTGTGACTGCGATGTTCGAAATTTCAAATATACTTAAAATGTTTCATTGAAATCATGTTCCGGCAGTAAATCAATGTCGGACGCATGACCTGATTTCTCTTTCGTAAGAATCAAAGCCTCTATTGCTGCATGTCTTGCCAACTTTACTCTCTACCTAATAGAACTGGAAGACTGTGACATCTTATGAAACTTTCTGATTCTGACGAGAGTATTCTCCCACCAAAATTCGAATAGTATTTTTCATATAAACTTGAGGACTCTTGGGCGAAATGCGACCTTAGTTCGTTCTATATCTCTGACTAACAGATGATAATCAAATTCAACTGACTGTTAAACGGCCTTCTATATTACATGGGTGTGATCTGTATTATCAAACGTATGGGTAGTGTAAATTTAATAGATAGATAACCAACCTATAAGCCAATGAGGGACTTATTAAGGTTTTCTTTGCCAACTAGAAAATGCTTTAGCGATAGCGACTTAAGGGTCGGTTTTTTGTTCCATAGTTAAGACGACCAATGATTAAAAATATTGATTATTTGTTAAAGCCCTCAAATTGTTCGTAATAATTAAATGTTATTAATATTTTAAGCATTAGTTGCCTTAACTATGGATTAAAATAGCGACCCTTAGTTAGTAAGAGTAACTTATTAGAGTGCTTACGAAGTTAAATAACTCTCACGAAATTGATTAAAAATCGTCTTAGAGTCTACAACTACTTATAATCTCGTGGTCTGTCTCTTTCAGCGCAATTTCCAATAATAAACATTACAGCTGATGTTACTATGATATTCAAATTATTATTATTCTTGCTGCCTCGAATTCACGTAAAAAGTTGGGACTTACCCGGTGTAACACGCCGGAACACATCGAGGCGGACTGTCGGATCTTCGTGATTAATAGCTTTCAGAGCGACTGGTCCTTGTTAATATTTACTATCCAATACTACGGTATTTCAGGTGCCTAGTTCACATTTTTATCATTTTAATAGTAGTCAGGAATTTGATGATGGCAGACACTGTATATTCAGATGTAAAACGTACAATAAAAAATTCATTCAATTATTGTAACTTTACAATTTCGATTTAAGAATAAATTTAATATGAGTTACGGTAATCCATTTTGCAATCGCGAATTAGGACATTAAAGTTATCTAAACGCTAAACGTATAAGTTTCTTGATTTTATTGACAGTTGACAGTACACAGTACACACACGTTTTGTATTTTTGTATTGTATTATATTGTCTATACAACGAGAAATAGAGTGACGTTAGTTAAGGCAATGAGATTCAAACGCAAGAAAAGATTTCGTAGGCTTGATAAACAAGGAAGATTAACTTATGAATACATTCTTGAAATTTCCGAGAGTATCTATACTCGTATTAGGGAACTAAAACTAAGTCAAAAATACGTGAAAAGTTGTTTCCTAAGATCTTAATCTTGTTATAAGCTAGTGTCTGAGCGTGGGTATATTCTAGTAGCAATAGCTCCCAGATGAATACAAACATCATCCCAGTTATTTCGTCTAAAATTTATGAGGCTCGCCCACAATATTTGAATGTGAATTTACTATGTCTAGACCAGACCGACTTTAAACTGTTGTAATTTCGTAATTCCATCGGGAGCTGGTTTTTCTTTATGACTTATTAGAAGCAGTACTTACACATGTCGTAGGGTTGTCACATATTTTTATAATTCAATATTCTTCGAAAATTCTACTTCTTTAGTTTTTACAAGCTTTTATTTAGTTTCACCTGTACCGATGTTTGTAATCAAATCTTGCAAGCAAAATTTCACCCACTTCCCGGTGTCTGATTGAGCTAAAATCTTTACACACTGGTTCAGTCCTGATGACGATGCATTTTTATAATAAGCATGATGTGATACTGCTACCAGGATCGGCTCCAGACGATTGAACTCCTCAAAGGTTAACAGTAGGGACTTGAAATATTGCACTTTTTAACTTTTTAGTTCTTTTTCTTATTTACAAGTAATAAAAGCTTGTTTTTTAAAATAAAATCTTTTAATTTGTGTTTGTTTATTCTTTACGTTGTTATAAAAAATATAGATATAAGTTTTTTAAAATTTATGGATTGGTACATCAGAAATGGTTCTTGGTGGCAAAAGACTTCTGATGCGAAAGCTGAAGGGTAACCTTGATGACCTACTTTGGGCTTCTGCAAAATCATTATGCCAAAGAGAACCACCATTTATAAAGCAACAGCGAATAAGCCTCATAAATTACTCATTATATTTCGTGTGACAACCCTTGCTTACAAGGGGCTTGAACAGAAATGGAGTTGTGTAAATTTGAAATTATGCACACGGACGGAATTTTAACGACACTATTTTCTTTTACAACGGAAACCTTCTACTGAAAAATTCAACTTAAATCCAAATATACGGCTGCGCATCCCTGCAGATTTTGGTCGGGCAGTTTTTGTGGAAGTCCAATTTATTTTTAGACATGTCCAAGAACATTCTACACTTTCTTTTAAATTTAGAATTGGATATTATTCGGAATTGGCGTGGTTATGAAAAATCCATCTGTCAGCATCATTACGAATTGAGTGATGAAAGTAACCATGTAAAAATATCATTTTATTATCTTATTGAAATTGTAAATTCTGCTGCGTTGTGAAGTAGATAATGTGAAGTGAGTAAGGTGAAGTAAATATTGTAAAGTAGCCAAGTGAATTTATTTAAACTTCACTACAAATGGAGAAGAGGGTATTCTCAATCTAAGGTAGGATCATTCACCGTTTCATGCTATACTCATATTCGTAATTCATACGTAAATACTGTTGTACTCTTTTACCATGGTGTATAATAAAATGAATACATTTAATCTACCTTAAAAACTTTAGACAAACAAAACCTCACAATAAAACATCCTCAATTATGGCTGCATAATATTAAGCAATACGAAACGCAACGCGCCGGTTCTTCCTTTAAGCAGAAAGTTGCGAAACTCGGCTTGCAAATTATCGCAAGAAGACAAGAGAAGAACACTCGGCACAAATTATGGCTTAACTAGTTTTGTTTACGATTCTCTGTCCGCGGGGAGTTGCAAATTACTTTCTTAGAGCAATCTGAAGCCTTATTTTTCTTTATTCTGTCCTCGTGGTAACAGGATATAATTTTTAACAAAAGAAATTCTGCAATTTACAGCCTTTGTATGGTAATAGTACAACACTAAAGACGCTTTCAGGATACAGGCTTTGGTTTGAAACCCTGCGGGAACCAGTTGTAGATATGACTTGTCTTGTTTATCGTGCATTCTTTACAAAGTGGTCATGGTTGTTTTTATGATGTTGAGAAGTACTTTTTGTACTTGTATATTATGACTATTTATCCCTGACCTCAAAGCTCTCATCTCATTAGTTTTCAGTGTGCAAAAACCATAACTCGCTTTGTCACTTGTATCATTAAAAAAACGCTAACACACTCATACCCCCGCAGTAGGATTCCCTGTGTCACGGGTGGCATGGACAACACAAACAACACATTACTAGCACTCATGACCCCAGAACAAACATTTATCTGTCATATAAATATCTGCAAGCCGGGAATCGAACCCGGGACCCTCGCTTCGCAGGCAGGCTACCAACTAGGCTACGGGGTCGTTAAATCCATCAATCAATGAGGTATGTTTCCATTTTATGATTTTCAATGTTCCCTTCGAATCAAAGCTTTGGTAATAAACGTAAGAACTGACAATTGGCGAATTTCAGAGATATAGACGCTTTGTTTTTATACAAATAAGTAATATTTCGCAATCGTTGAGATATATCGTCTACCTACTTTGATCATTTCATCGATGTGAAACAATTGTTATCGCGTCCCCTTTGAGCAATATAAGGGTTTCCGACGATGTCCTCATTTGTCTCCATGATTGCTATCAATGCCGGAATAAAAGGGTAATAAAAGAAATAATATCTGCTGTGCCATCGTATATTTTTCGTGACATACCGACTATTTGCTAGAGTCTAGGGGCGGAGTTTTGTCACTCGGAATGACAGATATAACATTGTCACGACATCGAATGGTTGAAAATCGACCATAACTCATTATGTCCAATAATATACTATAGATTCGTTTTATATCTACAATCTTTTAGTAACGACTTCATTATGACGTGTGTTATCAGTGTCCATATCAATCACAGTGGGGTAATATGAGTTATGTTTAATTTAATAAATGAATTAATTTATTAATTAAACAAATTATAGCTTTCTGCGCTTCCTCTTCATGTGAACTGTAACTATGCCGGATTTCTTACTTGTACGTGTCTTATTGAAATAGGAAGTAACTGCATAAAAAAAAACTTTTATTCAGAGATATGATCCGGATAATGAGATCCTGGTAATGACGTTGACAAACTCAATTTCCGTGTGACGTCACACACATTAACCGTTCACTGCTGCCAGTTAATATTGTAAACAGTTTACACCATACACTCACCGGGCGAATCGATTATGTCCATTAGAGTACCCCAAGGGTTCCCTAATGGCGATAATTAAAGTTTAAATTAGTTATTAATAGGTCACAGTTTACCGGTACACAATCGTTAATGACTTGGGCACTTCTGCCTTATGACATTGAAGTACAAAGGTTCGTTATATAGGTAGATTTAGGGCGATAAATAATAATTATAATGGTTGGTATACCTTTAACTATTTTCGAAATTACTGATGTGTTATGCTCTGTGTTGTAGAAAGTTAATTCGCTTTATGCTACTTTTTTATGAATGACATGAAAAGTAAATAAAAATTCGAATTTAAAGTTTAATAAATCAAATGGAAAATAAGTGTACGAGTAGCTTATTTTTTTAAGTCTAGCAATTTATTTTCTTTAGATTTTTATTTACTTTAAAGTTATATAATTTAAAAACTCTGAGCAAGTACTCCCTTAGCCCTTAGGTTAGTTTATTTATATCTTTTTTAGAATTCAATCGATTAGAAATAAGAAATAACGAAAGCCTGAGAGCGGCATGCAAACTATAGTTTGGATAGGCCACTAACCATTTTATCAATCCGTACTGGAACAGCGTGGTGAATTAGAGGATAATTAATGAGTTGAGGCAACAAACTATTTACATAAAAAATCTGCTTGCTCACCAGTCTGGCTACGAATAAACAATATGCACCGCAAACCTCCATAATTAATATTTTAATACCAAAAAGTGAATTTTATTAATACCCGCTCGCATTCTACACATGTACGTGTGTCACGTGTGTCACGTAATACACGCGCCAGATTATTGCAAGTGACGGATTGATCTCTGTATATTGCCGGGATTTACGTCGCGTCGCGTTTTTATTGACGTCATCCACACGTGACGTGTCGCTGTCACCGTGACAATGTTGCGGGACTGTCACTGTGTCACGTGAAAGCTTTGGACGCGGAAGGATTTATTGTCGATTTGGGTATTATTCGGTTTTTTGACCAATTTAATATTCTGTTTTGTTTGTACGTCATAAAAATGTTATAATTTTCTGTGTTGCCAGGTAGAAAGTAGTTCAAATAATCGGAACTGCACTGACGATGTTTTTGGGCCCATGTGAGTTCGTAGCTCTTGGAAATTTGATAACTGTCTCAAAATTCCCATTTTCCTGTCGTTCAACTGTGTCAGTTACGCGGTTTTGGATTACCGCGTTAATTTGCAGTGCATGTTGTCAATGGTATCATTTTTGTGTTGTATGACTTGTAATTATAAAAGCATAGAATATAGGAGCGATGTCTGCCGTAAGTCGTATCATTTTTGATTTCAACTACAAAATATCGTCTGTGTAATTGCCATGTATTTTTGTACTGCGACAATAAAAACATCGATTTAA
>LGAG01000457.1:800812-830532 GCA_001278395.1 Lerema accius
GTAGTATTTTACGTCGGTACCGGTTGTTATCGTTGAATGAGAGTCGTCAAACTATGTAGAAGGCCTGCGGGAAGCGTAAAATCTTTCAACACTCGGACTGACTAATACAAACTAGATTACCGTGGAGAAGAATGCTCTAGGCCTGTATGCTCTGTAACTAATGAGTCAGTTACAGTCAAAACCTGTGCTCAGTAGTGGTACAGGGGTTAAGGCCAGTACAGACTACTAGATAACACTAACTATAAAATTTCATTCAATTTCATTCATTCAAATTCAAATTCAAAACATTTATTTCGTCTTAGGAACCAATAGCTCACTTAACAAATGTCAAGGTATAGGGATAAATCAATCAATCGAAATCAATGTATAGGGATAACTTATCGTTTATCGCTTATGCCTTAGACCAATCCGTCATGCCCTCTGCCTGTGTTTGAGAAGATAATTTTCTCCTTAATTAACCCGCTGGTGAATACCGTATTTAATTGGGCCGTTCGAACGTGTGTGAAGTGACTGCTTGCGAAAAAACAGAATTGCTAACTAGTAGAAATGGATTGTAATCACTTCGTACAAAATAATTGAAATGAAATGGAAAGTTTTTATCAGCAATCTTCAGTCCCGTTTCTTAAGAGGCGATGTTATCATCGTGGACTTTGTTAGACTTATGAGTTAGGTTGATTGGGATGAAAAAAAGTCCTAACTTGACTCGTAACTACTTGAAAAAAAAAGTTGTTTTTTATACTTAAATAATCCTACCTACTTTAATAAACAGCACAAAGGACAAAGGAAATACGCTCAGTCCGAGAAAATAACTTTAAATTTATTATTGAAGCTTTCGGCTCGAATCGAACCCAGAACTCAATGACGGCGGTAGGGCATTTTAAAAATCTTCAAGTTAAAACATTTTTACTAACTTTCTTTTTTTTTACTGACAAGAGTCAGTACTTAAAGATAAGTATTTACGTTAACAAAGTATATAGGTACTAAAACAATTCTATATTTTATGTTTTCTATGGTCGGAAGTATGTGCTTAGTTTTTTCTCTAATTGAAATCGCACATGTTTACTAGCTCTGCCGAATTACATGCACGGAATGAATGCTAATTTATTTCTCTGAATGCGAGCGTAGTTCACCTATTTAATTTTTGGATGTAGAAAATTGGGGTTTAATTTAAATAATCTTATTTTGATTATGACTTTATAAGGTGATTTTACTCGACGTGCATGGTTCGTATTTAAAATTAAACATCCAGTGTGTGGTCGTAATTTGATCATAACTTGTTTCAGTATAGATAAAAGATGTTCAATATGGCTGGAAAATATCATTTTCAACGTCAGTTATCTTTAAACTGTCGAAACGAAAGTTTAAAAAAGTAAGCTAAATTACTCCTTATTACATCAGCTGTCTACCAGTGAAATTCCGTTCAAAATTGGTCCAGCCATTCCAGAGATTAACCGGAACAGACAGACGGACAAATATTGTAAAAAATAGTTCAATTAATTAAATTTCTTAATTTAAATTATGCATTAAGTCAAAAGCGTTGCCTAAAACGAGACTATGGCTCTCACTATCAAAATGTTATTACATCCTCATTTAGAACTAAGATTCTAACGGTATACGGCTAACTATACAAGCGCTACTATATTATCTATCACAATTATATCTATCTCACCTGTGTATTGACCTCAAAGGCCTTAGCTTAGAACACAATGTCACTGCTAACTAACTTGGGTCTTCGTTAAACCACTAGTTACTAGTACTGCTCCTTTTCCTAAGAAAATATAATTACAGATCACACCACGAATAGAAATGCCTTACCTACTATTTTGAGGTCTATTTTTATCTTTACCCGTACTTATTGGTTACACATTAGATACTAATACCTCTATAGATATTTTTTAGTAGGTAGGTACCTACTTTATGAATTTATAAAAAACTTGTGTTACTTTTTTTCATATACCTAAATCCCTATATACTTTAATAATGAAAAATAAACTTATTTTGAACAATAACTACTTTTCACGATTAATGTTTTGTACACCAGTAAAAATCATATAGTACCTAGCGGAACCTAATTCGACATTTATACTTAACATAATAAAATGTAAGCAATTCGTCTGCCGTATGGATATAGCAAGTAACAAGTAGGTACAATTTACGCAGCATCCTTTATCAACCTTGATACAACAATTCAGTCTGTTTAATCGCGATGCTTCGTATCCTGTATGAAATTAAGACAAATGACCGACAGCTATCAACGTATACCTATCGGCACTCTTCTGCGGATGGATGGCTGTGTAATTTGCGCGTGTACACTGCAGATGTTGTTATTAATATTGACGTTAAAATGTTTTTATAATTAACTTTACCTTATTAAGGTTATTAGGTAAATACATTATTAGGTAGTTTTAAGAAAGGTACGTAAAACTAAACCGACGATATCATTGAGGACGAAATAAAATAGGTAACTACAAATAAATATGAATTCAAATTTCTATTGTAACATACGGTTTCGCGTCTTATCCGCATAATCCTTCGTCCTATAATAATTGAAATATCTTGTCCTTATTTTTCTAAAGAAATTTGTTAGGCTTAAAAATGAAAACGTCTTTCATAAAATTCATTCTGTTCATTTCTAGCTCTGTGGTACAGACTGTGGCTATAATCTTGATGGACATACAAACGCCATTGTATGACCGTAGTACCGAGCACTAAGTCAATGAGCTTACTGGTATTAATTGCACCTTTAGTTCACCACCTAGACAGTTGAATCTTGCACTTAGACAAGGAATGCGAGGGAATAAAGTTGTCTAGAGCGTTCTAGTGCTAGTTTAAGTGCTAGGTT
The DNA here is from genome assembly GCA_001278395.1 of Lerema accius. NCBI lineage: Eukaryota > Metazoa > Arthropoda > Insecta > Lepidoptera > Hesperiidae > Lerema > Lerema accius. The sequence continues at coordinate 803,655 of LGAG01000457.1, forward strand.
TAGAGAAAGCGGTTGTGTATTGTGACGTAGCAATTTATATTTAAATCAGAAACGAGACAAAGCGGCAAGAAATGGTAAAAGAGACGAGAAAAGATGTAGGAGAGGATATGCGGAAGGCACAAGAGAGATAAAAGAGAAACAATGGTTAGGTTAATATACTATGATTTTAGTAACGTGGAAGGAGGAACCCCGCATTAAAGGGGTTCCGCTGATATTTAATTTTGTAAGACATTATACTGACGTATTAAATTTAACAGGGTAGACATATAATAATGATGATCATTTACGGATTTATTAAACTCTTGCCCTATTTGGCTTTGTTTTTCATAATTTACTTTCATTTTATTTTATTTGCATTACATTTATGAAGAAAATAGAGGTCAAATTTATTTTTCTTTGAAACAAGTCCTCGTTTACTTCAGTGAATAAGTTCAACATCAACGCAACCTTAGTTAATGCCCCAAGTTCATAATCTCGTGCTTTCGTAGGCTTCAGTATAGTGCCGATGTTTGCTGAAAGTGATGTTTAAGCCTCAAAGTGGGTCGAAGTTCGACAAAGAACACTTATCCCATACGCGGGTCCCTTCCAACTGTGTTAATTAATTAAATTAAATGCCATAAACAAGTTTTGGTGTTAGTTGGGAACGCGATAGTAAATATCAGTTTGATGGAAATGCCAAATGTTGGGTAATATACTAATAATTATAAACAATTGTTATAGATATTATACTGTAAAGGTATTCTTCGAGATCTTACGCTATAGTACGAGAGATTCTGGTTTATATACTGGTATATTATTATGTGTAATTGGTTTTGAGAAAACGGCCTCGCCAAAAGCACTGTTTTTTAGAAAGTTGATGGTTTTTTTATGTTTATCCATTTAAATTAATTAAAAGAGCTTGGTGACTGATACAATGCCACCATTGTAAAATATAAGATTGCATATTTTTCTTGGGAATTCAAATTATTTTTTGTTAAAATAGAGAATATTGTAGACAAGACACCGAATATTGTTTGAATATCTTATTACACATTGAAATAGTATACAAAATTTATTGGATGAAATTCGTTTCACTTTATAGTTGATTTTAAACTAGCAACCGCCTACGTTTATCTTAAATTTGTAATACCAAGCATTTAAACCCTTAAAATCCAGTTTCATCCAGCAAGTCATCTCGCTGATTAATATGGATAAAAAATTATACACCATTACCTTTAAGGGAGGAAAATTAAATTTTGTGACGACAAAAATATACTTAAAACATAAGGTGTTTAATTACAAAGTTAATTAACACAAAAGACAGAGAGCCACCATCAATCTTACTTGCGTTGACACCGAAGAGGCTAAATCCAGGTCAAAAAAAATCTAACGCGATTTTGTTAATAAATAAATTGTATTTTTGAACGCATTGATAGTCGTTATTAAGTAGGATAAAGACAAGGACAATATTAGTAGATAAAAATAATAATATATTTTAATCGATCCATCCTTTAGTATAGAAACCCGTATGGCGAAATGGTTACCTGCCATGTTATCCGTGGTTTAATGGGTCCTGGGTTCAATTCCCAGAGTGTTTCTCAGCCTCTAGGGTTAGTAGTGTTCAAACAAACAAATATATTTTTTTCTTTACTTCTTCCATAATTTCGTACCTATAAGGTTTGTTATTTACAATACTTTGATCATCGTAAGAAGGCTCGAAGTGGTACTAGGAAACTAGTTTGTTATTGCAAATCACACCTTTAACTTGTAAATATAAAGTTCATAATCTTTTCTGTTATTAAGTACCTGAGATTTACACGAACATGGCAAAGATATTGTCTACAGCAATCATTTTGTCCGTAAGGTCCCATAGCAATTTGACTAATTGTCTTTATTACGGCGATGAACACTTCGAAATGCGAAATATTATTACACGAAGTAAATTAAGAGAACTTTGAGAGTCAAAAGAGGAAGCTGTTACGTAATTAAAAGCAGTGACTTTGGGATTTCTTGTCACACGAATTGGGCAGGTAACCGAGCGAGAAAACGTTTGTAATGTGTACTCTATTAACCAAGTTTAAGAGCGATTTTGCTTTGTCTACTTCACAAAAGAATGACGTTGACTGATAGACAACACAACCTAAAGCAATAAACATAGATGTTTGAATGTTTTAAAGAACTTCCTTATAGTTATAGTGTTAGGGAATACAACAAAAAGGTTTTTTGAAAAAACTTACCGTAAAAAATGAAAGGGTTTGAACCTTTGTGGCTTAGTGTCCGGCCGACATTTTGTTTTTTTTTTCAAAATCGCGGCGCACGATAATTCTTACAAATATTGATAGGGGACACTTATTAAATACGAACGAAAAAAATATAAGGACCATCATATTATTATCCTAAAGTGTTTCGTTACAGAGTTATTTGCAATAAAAGATCGATGGTAAGTACCTACTATAATTACCTTGTAGAAACAACGTCTTGAAAGCTTCTACGCACAATTTAGTTGGCCGTGGGTAGTTTCAGTCAAGATTTAACTTGTCAACAAATAATAAAATACATATACGTATATTTATTATATTAATGAAAAATAATTATTTACAATCAACGCTCACAATGTTGTGGCAATGTGATAATTCAAAAACGTTAACCAATAAATGCTTATTAAAATAGAATTCTAAATTGTTATATTAATATAGTATAAATGTTTTTGTAAGTTATAAAATAATAATTATTACTCTTCTATGTGGAAATATTTCTATTGGAAATATACAGTTGTACGAATATGGTAAAATAATCATCAACAGTTGAAAGAATTTTAATTAACCTAAGCACATACTAGAGGTATGTCCTGAGTAATAACTATGCTAAAAATATGATTAATTCAAAAGGATGAATCCAATATCTCTTTATGGAATATTTTTTGCAGGCAAAGCCGCAAGCATCATCTAGTTGTAGTCTTTAATACCTTTTGATTAACTAATATACTAATGATTTCGTTACAACACAATGCCGTCTATTTCTCGTTATGTTCGTGTTGCGAAGATAAAATATTAATAAATATCCTTAATGCTTTGTTAGCGATGGTTTAGAGTGTCTTTCTAAAGAAAACCAATATTTAATTGTATTTGTTGCTTTTATTTGAAGTGGAAGGATTTTTCAGTTGGAAGTAAATACATTTCTCCAGCTTTAATATTGTTTATTTTTCTACGTATTCTCATGCTCTATTATATGTAACTGGTATGTGTTATACTTTTGTTAAGTTACTGTTATAAAAATATCTTTATATTATATTGAAAAAAAAAATCAAATTTGAACACTCATTAGAAAACGATTTCTTTCATCTGGTAAAATCTTTGTGGCGTTAAGAGTTCCACTTTTTGACTCTCCTTTGATTTATAAGAAGTTATTTAGATTTTGGTCCCACAAGGGAAGTAGTCAACACATTATGTATAATAATATTATTACACTACTTATTCTATCTTCGAAAGACATATAAGATAATTGACCTCATAGACGAATGGAGGATGAAAAATCGTATTAATAGGCCAATCTTAGGCTAGGAGCGCTAACTTAAGAGTGGATTTGTTTATGACAAATTACTCTTAGTTTAAGACCAGTTTATATGGGTCTATGACCGGATTAAAACCCGGAGCAAAGCACTTGAATTCTTTTACTGCTCGTAAACCCTCCCGTGGTAGCAAAAGTCCATCAAAAGAAATCTTTTAGAGAAATTACGTCTTGAAAGATAGTTTAATTAATAAATGTCGAGCAAGATTTCGCTGTCTGAACAGAAATTCAATAAGTGACAACAATATTGGACGACAAGAAATATTTGTCGGAGCACAAAACGTTATTACAATTACGTTAATTTATTTCTTGTGACACCAACGTTTCCTTGAACACACTTAATATCTATAACACAAATAGTACGATTATTTGTACGTCTGTAGCGCTTGAGTTATCAATAACATTATTAAAGTCAAGTCTAACATAACGAAAGTCAAAACTGTAACAAGTTAAATTACATAAAATAATTACGTAATATCCTTCAGTGAACCCTGGATGAAAAAGGAAAGTAGGATCATTCTGCTTTATCATTCACATTAATTTTCCTATAGCCACAAAATCATAAGAAATGCCGAAAAATTTATATTTAACTAGACGATGCCCGCGCCTTCGCCCGCGGAAGAGTAGTTAAGAAATATTATATTTATCCCAAGGGAACCTATAACCGGGATAAAATCTATCCTATGTCCTATTCTTGGATGGAAACTATCTGTGTGACAAGTTTCAGCTTAATCCGTTCAACGGTTAGAGCGTGAAGGACCCACAAACATCCAAATATCTAAATATGCAAACGTCTTAACAAACTTTCACATTTATAATATTAGTAGAAAGTAGGATTTAAGACGTAAACCAAACAGCTGTAGCCTCAAGAAAGTAGAATAGAGTCCAAAGAATTAAGTCACAGAAGGAATGTACAAAAGACATTTCTGGACAGAATTCAGTTCCGCGAATGTCGAATGCGCTCTGAATACGAAGCGGACGACACTCGGCAAACACTCCGCGTTCTACACGAGACTATCAATTTTCCAGTCCACGGAATAGTTCTCGGAATATACCTTGAGTTATAGTGCGATTCAAACGCTTTATATAACTTTCGTCTATACAATAAGTTTTAACGTCATACTGTGAACAGTCCTCGCTTTTACGAGTTCAAATAAAATGTGTTTAACTAATGATTAAGTTCAAGTAATTTCTAGGTAACCTATAAACAAAACGACAATGTCACGTCAGGTAATTAATTTGATAACGATTCGGTAAAGTAGCGACGTAGCCACGACTTGATCACGATTGAGTACGTGCAGTCCGCATCGCTCAATTCAAAGTGGTTTAAGCAACATTTTTATAGATGGCAACACAGTCATGCACACAATTTAGTGTCGTAATGGAGTTAGTGGTCAATATAATTACCTGGTGTCTGATGCCGCTCGTAGACACACTAGAGTGAAACAAATAGTATTTATTGATATCGGATCTTCTAAAGCAAAGTACTCAGTATTATCATAAATATAGTACATCTCCATTGACGATACAACCATGACTCATATAGGATTTGCTCCAGATTTGCGTACCTCAGTATACCCACAAATTCCGCTCACGGAAGAAGACTTTTGCGCTACTTGCTTACCTACTTTATTCCCAGATTGAAATGAGAAAGGGGTGAAACTTAATAAAATTCCCGAAGAAAACCTACTTTGTGAATTTAACCCTTTCATTTTGGGACGGTGCTGTTTTTATTAAATGCTACAGGTGCGTTTTAGAATACGTAATTTTTGTTGTTTTCGTGGGATTTTTTAATAATTGTTGGGTAATTTGTCAAAATAAACGGAAGCACTAACATACTCGTATTTAAAGAAATTTAAAAATAAACCTATCTGTGATGTTCTCAAATTATATAAAAATTATAAACAAGACAAATTTTATAAGAGTTAATGACACTATCTGTGGAAAACTAAAGTTAACGTAGAATGTAATAAAAATAAAAAAGTAATAAAAATACCTTGTAGTGTGTGATGTAATTGCGTGTCCTTCTACGGCTAATGTGCCCTGAAGAACACAAAAAAGGTATTAAAAATAGCAGTCAATATTAACAGGGTATATTACCCACAGATTTACTCAAATTTGGTTACTGGCATACAATTCCGTTAAACTGAAATATAAATCCAAATTTCTTTTTGAAACATTTTTCAATGGCAACTTTTCTCACGCTGAAATGATGATAACACGAGGAAATTCAATTTAAATCAGTTTTGTCGTCCACAACGTCTAATTCACTGTATTTAATAAGAGGAAAGATCTTTTGTAAGCGAAAAACGTTTCGCCTAAAGTCCTTCGTGGCATAATCTCCAAATATTTTCGCATTAAGCAAATCTCCGTCCAAAAATTTTCGGCGTAGCGTGATAATTATATACCTTAGGGTGTGAACACATTACCGTGGTAGCAAAATCGTGAATATTTTTTTTTTATTCGTTTTCTTATTTTTCTCTGGTATGATAAAGCAGAACGATAATTAGTACAGATTTTCCAAATTAAATAAACAGTGTAATCAGTGTAATGTGTAAAGTTTATTCTTTGTTTATTTGCGACTAGTTAGCTGTCATTTCTTCGTTTCGAGAAATGTATTATCTCATAAACGTATTGTGTGATACAATCGGAATAAAATCCCTATGTTCTGTCCTAAGACGAGAATTACTGGTTTACAATTTTTTTACAAAAGCGATCTAGTAATTTAGTGTTAAAAAGGTCACAGACAAGACAAGACAGAGTTACTTTCACATTTGTAATATTGGTATGGTTAAAGTTTGAAGAGAAGTCAAGAAGTCCAAATTATCTAGGCTTAGCAAAAGTAATCTCAGGCAGATCTGTAGCCATTTAAAAGGGTCTGATCCTAACATACTTCTTAGAAACTTGAAACAGAGCCTTTCGTAGCAGAATTAACATGCGTGGTAAAGTTTAAGTTTGAGTGATATAATAGGAGCCGCAGTGACAAATCCAGTGGGGGACAATGACGGACATTTGCCTAGATTCATCGCGTGTGAAGCCGCAATACGGACAGCTGACGGACACACGGACGGAATGAGTGGAGAACTACTTGTTATTAAAGAGTTAGCTGACGTTACTTTGTTTCTTTTTAACCGACTTCAAAAAAAGGAGGAGGTTCTCAATTCGACTGTATTTTTTTTTTTTTTGAAGTAAAAACTTCTTAGCATCGTTGTGATTTGAAAGTCGATGAAACGAAAAAGCGACTGAAAAATAGAAAGATATAAGTTACTCGGGAGAAAATGAGATTGGAAGTATTATACAGTTTCTACTTGGGGATTAGAATTCATACATTCATTCTTCATTTCTTTCTATGTTTAGTTTTATTTCCTTGAAGCTCTTAAGGCCTGACGGCAAAGATATAATACAAGTGTTGATACGGTTGGAAAGTAGATGGATGGCCGCATAGGCTTGTTTCGTAAGACACGTTGAGCCTTCTGTCCCGGTTGTCATCGTTGGATTATAGTCGCTTCGGTTTACGGTGTTAAAGTCATTTGGAGGTATAAAAACTTCCGCTAAAGTTGGTCACTAATCAGTCCGCTAATCCGCATTGGAACAGTATGGTGTAGGTAGTATATTCTATCCTTAGTTTTAAGAAGGCATCCGTGCTCAGTCGTGAACCATCAATGAGTTGAGCCCGTGATGATTTCTTCTCTTTTTTGCCGAGATTTTGGTGATGCTTTGGGTGTCTACTTGTCTACTACTCTGTCTACCAAAACTTGTCTACTATTATAGTTTTATAACTTTAAAGATTTTTTTATAACAGTAAATAAATTCAAACTTACCAATGCTACATGCTGACATGCCCAGGGACTTGCTGTGTCACATTCCTTGTGGACATAAAAAGACAAGTCGCTTACTACTATAAACCAAGAACTGTTCATTTATGTTATCGTTAAAATTTCCTGGGATTTGAACATCCACAGCACTTCGCCTTGGTGAACATTGTTCCATAGGTTTGTTTGTGTAAGAGGAGGTTTTTCTAGGTGTTTATGAAAAAGTATTGTTTTCTACTTAGCTGAGGATTTAAATTGGCAATGTGTCACCAAAGCACGGTATCCTCTCACCCTGTCGTTGACTGTGATTGATGTCCACGGGCGGGTGTGCGAATGTGATTCTCACGGGATTTCACAGGCCTAGATAATTTAGGTCGTATCGTGACCGACAGGACTTAATCGCGATTTGTTTGGTCTGATTAATGATGACATTGAGGTCAATGAGGGTGCTTTATTAGAAAAGGTAGTTAGAGGTGCTAGGAGACCATCGATCGATGATCGATCAGTGGTAGAATGATCGATTGAACGTCGATCGTTAGTCAGACTTATTGACAATCGATCTGTTTGTCTAGCAGTACCTTTGATTACAAACTTTTGATAATGCTTTCAGATGGAAGAAATTACACGTGATAGAAAATATTGTGCTGTTGCCAAAATACTCTAATAAAAGTAACTCTAATATTTTAAGCGAAGTTTGGCAATATGTTTCTTTGACTATGTTATACCTATAACTAGCACGAAATTATTAAGTTTCGTATATTGAATAAGTAGCTACACATTAAAATCTTTATGAGAACCTCAGATTATAAACTCCCAATTGAGAGGAATTGTAGAAAACAAAATAAAAGCTTTGTAGTAATAGCCCATAATTCGCAATAATTTTATCGTACGATCATGGCCTATCGACTGTAACAAAAAATACCAGCGTGTTTATCCAGGATCAGCCAACATTGGGATGAAAACATACCTACAAAGAGACCCTATAAAAACCAAACACTTCATTACTTTCATTAGTACACCGAAACAACATGCATAATTGATGAGAAAACAAAATCAGTTAACTCGGTTGTTCACCCAAGTGGTTGTAGGTGGCGCTGTAATCAGAAATGGGACAAGGGTGCGGATGAAAGTAAGATTTACATCGACGAGTCGTTTTCTGGCTTTAAATATTAACTAGCTCCTGACGAGGGTTTTTGGGGACGGTAAGTAATGTTAGTTCTTTAGTTTCGTTGTTCTTATCGCAACAGGTGGCACGGGTCAGAAAAACAAATGTTTGCTAGTAAATCGTGTAGGTACATAAGGAATTTCTAGTTTGAGTTGTTGCTTTGATGAATGATTGGAGGCAACATTTATAGAGCGATATACATATAAATGTTACCCAGATTTAATAATAATACGTCTGGTAGTAACTGTACAAAATTCGATTGGATTCTGAAATGAGAATTTCAACAAAAATGCGATGAATTTTAGCTGTATTGGCAACATACTTTATGGGTAACTGGGTCAAAATATTTACGTATAAAACACAATAATTTATCACAGTTACCATTATCTCCAATTACGTTTATTTGAAGTAGATTTCTAAAGCATGGTATGGTTTAAGGCTGCTATAGTGTCCTAGTTTTAGACCATGTTTGTCGTAGTGTACAAGCAAGATTTAAATATACTTGCCATTGGGGCTTTAAATATTAACTAACTGGATCCTGACGAGGGTCTTGGGTACAATAATGATAGTTCTTTACTTTGTTCCACACCGGTAAAGGTAGGATTAGTTGAAAACTCGACTAACGTAACGTGTACAGAGGAATAACGTTAATGACACTTTGTACAGCTCGCTATGCCGGAGTAACATTATCAAAGTTAGGACATTGCTTGTATAGGACGGTATTAATGTTACGTATCGCAAAAGTTAAGTAATCATTCAAGCGAAAATAGTAGTAATTTACAGAAAAACAAAAAACCGACGGCTCAAAATTTGGAGAGGGGAGATTTATATCAAACGCTAAACGCTAAAACATGCATACCGCCGCAGTAGGATTCCCTATGTCGCGGATGGCATGGACAACACCAATAACATCACTAACACCCATGACCCGAGAACAAACATTTATCTGTCTCATAAATATTTTCCCCAGCCGGGAATCGAACCAGGGACCCCTCGCTTTGTAGGCAGGGTCACTACCAACGAGGCTACGGGGTCGTCTATATTCAAAAACTGTATCGTGTGTAACTCCTATATTGGAAAGGTATCCAATGACATCTGATTATTTTCAAACCCGTCAAGTTGTTAGGGGATTTAAGCGTGCCAAAGAAATAGACATACATACATATAAAACTAGGAAAACTAACCTTTGGGTAAAATTAAGACCGAAAATTTTTCTCAAAAAATTTGATAGATTTATCGAATTTTAATTAAAAGAATCTCTTTGTTAATATCATCGTGTTTTTGTTTATAATGCGTTTATACAATCAAAACATGGTTTAATATAAAACTATCCTGTTTTGAGGTTTAAGTTGTTTCGCATACGACAGCGTGGGAATTAAACAGCTGCGAACTAAAAGTGCTGAAATTCAGGTCAGAGGAAGACGTGATTGTATCGGATCGAGGTTCAAATTGCGCTTTGCGAGAATACAAGAGCTTGTCTTTTTACTTGTGAATCGACAGACGAATGGCGACAACTACGGGTTAGGCCGAGATGATGGTAAATATAGATTTTTTTTTACTTTTCATATATACTCGTATAAAACAAAAACTTGTAAATATTTTAGCATTATGTGATATGGAAAAGTGTGAATAACATGATAATGTGTGAATGCTGTTACAAGGTTTATGTAAAACTGCGTATTAAATAGGACAAGTTAAAAAAATGGACTGTACAATATACATACGCAGTTAAATAGGACAACTAAAAAAACAGACTATATATACAATTTCACTTGGGCATTATTAATAACACAGTAAAATATTTTACCAAATATTTTAATGATACTATCACTACGTGTTGCTAAGCTTTATTACTTGTTAGCTTCAAATAATCTGCTTTATTATTTAGAAAACGAAACCATGTAAGAATTTTTTATCATACCAAATTAAACTTGCTGTCTAAAGGCAAAGACATTGACTTCAACTTGACATGGTTTAAAAGCGATTTATGAATAAAATGAAAAATTGCATGCATTTCTTTAATAAGTATACCTATGACGCTTAATCCGAAAAGTACCTAGTGTTTTGTCTAAAGATTATTTATTGATATACCTAAACAATATTAAAAATAAACATTAAGGCTTATGAATAGAACGTTGAAAATTATTTTCATAAGAAATCTCATCGCAACTTTTATTAAGCAGTACAATCAGCACCACAAGTGTTATAATACATTTATTTCTTTATGCAGAAACCGGGAATGCTTTTCTAGGTTGTAGTAATTCTTCTCTGGAATGTTCCACACGTGCTGTCTAATTTAAGCCGCGTGTAATTTCGTAGTACTACAATTAGTGTTCCCACAGACGTAAACTTCTTTGAGCTCGTAAAGATAAGCTTCGCATAAATTAATTTAATTATACGAACCAAAAACAAGGCTAAAAATGCTGTTGTAGTTTATAGTTTAAAATAATTGAAGTAATGAATTCTTGGTATGTTATAAGAACACGTGCTACAGTTTAAACATATTCCGGAAGGTATTTCGTATACATTGTGAAATTCTTATACCCTGCAATTACTTACATTTACTTGCAATAAGCATAATAGTTAAAGTATGCTTCAAAATAAGCATGCTTACGTGCTTTCTTCAACCTTGCCCAACAAGTATCACGCTCATAGATCAAAGGACAGCTTGGAGCTCACTCAAATAAGCACACTTATTAGTAGCAAGGTTTTGACTTACATGCACTAAGTAGCAATTTCTCATTAGCATGCTTTCGTCTGGGTAATGAACATCTGTGTGTGTGTTAATATCAGTCGAAGAATCACTTCTAGTTCAGTCTTACGTTTGGTATAATTTTTAAAAAGTTACCTGTTCGAGACTTCTGTTAAATTAGCAGAATTGACAGAAATACTCATACAGTAGCAATAAACAAACCCGAAAGACTCTCAACGTAAGAGCAGATATTAAATTTCAAGGGGCCTTCTTAAAATGCCTTTTAAGGCCGTAATTATGAATTTCTCTTCGTTACCTCCGTCTGGTAAATCAGTAGATTTACAGCGTGAATTATGGGAACGGCCACTTGTTTTTTTAACGAAAAAGCTACCAAATTATTTCAGTCCTTGCCTAAATTAATGAATTGAGTCTTATCTTCTTTCAAAAAATCTCAAGAAAGAACTAGGAACGGGTGAAACTCTGTTTATCTTATGCTAAGTAACACAAAACAATTAAGCTAATCGTAAATGCTGATAAAATTTTAATTTGATACCAAATGTTTCGTAGGAAACTCTTAAATTGTAGCGTTTTTCGAGTGGCTGTAGTTGCTTTTACCTACTTACTGTCATTAACTCAGATTTTACTTTACACATAGTACCATGTAAAATTACTCAATACTTTTGTAATTTTTATTACACAAACGAAACTTTTATGTAAAGCAACTAATAACTGTACTTTAGAATAAATTTAAAAAAGTAGTTTCCAGCACTCATAGTCTCACTGAAACATAATTTCTGCGTGAATCGTCAATTTGCATACCGTTTGCAATAACTAATTGGCAGTAAATAGACACAGGTGCGTTCGACTGTACGGCGCACTGGCACGATTAATGTTAATGTGATAGACTGAATATGTTACCAGAAACGTATTTAGTTGATAATTGAGTCGTTTATTTTAAGGGCTTTTGTTGGCGAATGTACAAAAGTTCGATTGGATTGGTTTAACGTTAGGCAGGTGCAGTGTTGGTGGGAAATGAATTACTAAATGGATTTAGTGGGATGTTACTTCTAAATATTCAATGGAATCCTTTTTAATCGACTGCGTTAGAAACAGGGCAATGTTTTTCAAGCATATGTAACATTATGAAATGTCATTGGCTTTATTTCTGTTTTAGGATATAGGCTACATAATTTTTATTAGGGGTCCACAATTTTGTGTTTTTATACGCTATTATTTTCCTATTCTTTTTTTACACGACTGTTCCAAAAGCTCTCTAATGATTTTTGAAGGTATCGATGTTTGTATATTTCTTAGAAACACAATGACATACAAGCAAACAATCCGAATGAAACCTCAGCCAATAAACGTAATTATAAACATTTATGCGTAATTTCGTAAAAAGAATCATGAAAAAGGAAATAATTCACAACAGCGAGGGTCCAATCACTAATTAATTTATTGATTAATTCCGTGTCCCGGGCACCTTGTACTGCATTTCATTTGCCGAGTACAATATTCATTTTGTCGGTCTGTTGAAATATGAGCTTCAACTGTTCGAATCGTCCAGTTTTCGAATGGGATGAGGGGAACTTTAATGCGCGATTCCGTAGAACGCGACATAAAATATGACAACTTCAGCAACCAATTGCGATTATCTAGCGACGACTTGAAGTGTTCAATTGCATAAAATCAATTCTAATATTATTATAATTATAGGTAAACCTGAAGCGCGATAATGAATCCGTATCAGTTAAATAAAAGTTGTAATTACCCATAATTATTTTTTTACTGTTATTTAACGACTGCGTAGTCTAGTTGGTAGTGACTCTGCCTGCGAAGCGTGGAGTCCCGGGTTCGATTCCAAGCCGGGGTAGATATTTATGTGACAGATAAATGTTTGTTCTCGGGTCATGGGTGTAAGTGATGTGTTATTTGTGTTGTCCATGCCACCCGCGACTCAGGGAATCCTACTGAGGGGGTATGGGTGTGTTAGCGTTTTAGCGTTTATCTAATGATAACAAACAGAAGCATTCAAGAATTTTTGCCAATAGCGGTCATCACTGGTAGTTACAATGCAATTATTTACATATCAATCACAATTCAATAAAACCATTACAACAGGGTTTAATTCCGCGAACACATGCAAAGGATTTGCATTCCATTTTGCGCTCAGTTTTAATTTGTGACGGTACGTTGAAATATGGGTTTGACCTGATTCTGTGACTGCGTGTTTTTCATGCTATAACGCCTTCGATTAATGAAGTCGGTTATTGAAAGAAATGTATGAATAGGATTCCATGTTGTGGGTGCTACGGACAACACAGAAACACACAAACATAAACCCAGACGAAGAACAGACATTTAAATTAATCGTTTAAATTTCGGCCCCACTGGAAATCGAACCCAGGATCCTTTGAACGGTGATCAGGCGTGTAACCATTGCGCCATATGGGTCTACAAATGACCCGCTTCGCGTCGTTTCGGTTAACACACCATACTCATACCTACATTACAGAATAGGTTAGAAGAATGGTTGTTTGTTAATTAACCAAGCGACTCTACTCGTCTTACTGCTTTAATATTACGTATTGCGAAAAGACATAGTAAGTAAAAAACAGATAATTTTTAAAAGACAATGTTGATTTTATTTTTAACTGATTATTTTACTTGCTCTATTATGTCTATTCAAGTTATAAATTGTATTAGTTAGCTAAAGTTGTAGGGAACCCTAAATATAACTCACAATACCAACGCGGCCAGTAAGTCTAAAAGAAACAAGTTGTGTCTTCTTATCTTCACTACTCGTATCTACACGTACGGAAGTATGAATCTTGGAACTACCCTTACCATAGTTTCTTCTTAATAAATCATTTAATATTTTCTAACGTTAGTAAAATTAAAAGCATACAACTTCAATTCAACGTCCTAATTTGATCGTCCGATGTCTTTCTCTTTTCATTCACACATCCAAATATCCAATCAACAGCTTTCGCATTATAATATTAGCAGGTTATTAGAACTAGCATATCAGATATTAGTAGGACTACTGCTTGATTTTTGCCATCTTCATAGTTTCATTCATCACCATTAGAAACTAAACTATCAAGCGATTTATTGTGAGTAGAAACTAGCCATTTCTCCGTAGTAGGACCGACTACAAACTGTTATCGTTAGTTTGTGCCTCGTTGTTTGGCGAGCGCTGCAATGGACCTATCTCCTCATGTTCTTTCTTTGTTTTATCTTCACGCTTTGAGCACTTCTGACAGATTTGTAAGGCGATTTTCTTTGCTCGTGTTTTTGAAGATAACTTTTTTGCCATACAGTTACAATTTATCGGAAATATTACGTGCTACCAAAAACTATAAATTGCACACTACACATACCTATAAATTTGTAAGTTTTTGATTAGTTATTTAGTCAAGGTGGATATTAGTCAAGTTAGTAATTAGTAGTTATTCCAGACTTATAATCTCATCACATTGATGTTAATAAGTCAAACCTTGTAAAGGGAAAAGTTTATAACTTTATAATGCGAGCCGTGTGGAGTAATTAAAATCAAATCCACTAATTTTATAAACCCTACACGTTTAGTAAAAAGTATAGCTTGACTTTGTTTAACTAAGGAATACCTAAAAAAAGAATAAGTGCCTTCGTATAACACATACTGTCATCTTTACATTACGTATTTTAAAGTAATGATTTGAAGATATTTTTTCATAGTGTTATGTTATTGGAAAACGGCTGTTTTTGTACTCGTTAATCGTTGTTCTTATACGCATATTTCTGCGTATTTAATATCAATTAATATACTTAAATTCCATATTAAAATACGATGGAAAATAAATATAAGGTGAATTATTCACATTTCAGCATAAGCGCGTAGTATTCCTGTTCGCGATTTATTTATGAGTGTCGCGTATCTGTGTCGAATGGAATACGTAGGTTTAAATGTTTTACAAAGTGGCACTTAGCTGCCTTTGTAAAATATGTTGCACAGAATTTAAATGGTTGCTTGATGCACCGCGGAATTAAATGTAGTTTTATATAAAGGTGAAGAAGAATGTCAAAGCCTTTTGTTATAGGTCATAGCTAAATGAATTTATACACTTATTCAATTTGTTTTGGAGAATATTTTGAAAGTATTTTACCATTGATTTTGAAATGAATAGCTGCAAAATTTGACCACCATTATAGATGTCTAGTGAAACTACTAACTCGTTAGCAAATTTTCGTAACAAAAAACATTTTAATTATTACATACATGAGAAACAATGTAGGATATTCTGAGGCTATAGGTAATAAAGGATAATTTTAGTAATGCGTTCTTAGTTGCCGTTTGTTTCGAATAATGATCATTTGACCCAGAATTACAACAGTAAAACAACATATCTGTCCAATATCAAGCCCCATAAATGTTTTTAACGGCCTCATCCGAAACAAAGGTTTATTTTTGTTCATAAGGAATAAGCCACATTACATGCTATCCGTGTTCAACTATTTTATTATTACAATTGAAATACTGGAAGTATAGTCCGTTCGACACTTAACCATATCTCTTTAAATCATGTGATAGACTGACGTGTGTATATCTCACCTATGAATGTCTGTCATATCTGTGTATCAAATGGTGTGGTAATGTGTGATTTTTTTATATTTTCTAAACGAAATTTTGCTATTTACACTTCTCCAAGAATAAACATAGACATTAAACAACTACTAATACGTCAGTAGAAACCATAGTACCAGATACAATTATCTGTAACGTCTAATAGGAATCGAACTCGGAACACTACGATACGTAGAATACCAACCAAGCTACCTACATCTCTTTAGACCCAGAGATCGGAAAGTTAAACTAATCCGCTATAAAACAAGATAAACAAAACACTGCCGTAGAAACAGAAATAAAATAACATTAGTGACGGCGGATATCGTTATACGGCAACTATTTTGTTACAGGTACCTACACAATATAGGCCATGTTTTTATAACATACACCATTATTATTAATATTGTGTTATGTAGTGTCAATCAATCGTTTTACTCTTACCCTCTTCCCAAAGATAAAGTTCAGGAACTCTAAAGCGAAGCAGAAAATCATTTAAAATAATCCTCCCTGATTCTAATCAACCGTAAACCACGAATCCTGGCTGCCTGAACATTTCGGCATTAATTCGTGTTCCATAATGAAAACGCCGAAAGTTAGGATTATTTGCATCAGAAAGGACCGACATTGGACGTTCAGAAAGTTGCCAAATTAAAATTAAGATTTAACGTATCCGACACTCCCCACAGTCACCCTTTCTCGGTTATTGTTGAAAAAACAATTTGCCTTTGTAATATAAAAGTTGGGTTGATTGCTCACCTTGATTAGGAACGAGGAAATGTTTTTATTAACGTGGGAATTGAAATGGGTGCGGTGTCCTTGTGTCTCATATAAATAAGGTTCATAATGGTTTGTGTAACGTTCTATAGTGTAGCAGAATAATCAAGTCAATCGAACCCTCGTACGTTTCTTTTCTTTCTATTTGCCTTATTTAATGTGTATTAATGACCTCTAAAGTATTTAAACATGTTGGTAATTTAGGCAGGTTTTTTACGTGGATATGCATAAGTTACGCAAACGAAAATGTTAGGCACATTTTACTTTCTAAGAATTTAAAATGCATTAAGTAACATTAAGAATTATTGGTTACAATACAATATGTATCTGTTTCAAGTGTGCGTCAGCTTATTTGATAAATGCAAACAGAAATTATGAGAAACGTATTCAATAAAACCTAGTATACGAAAATTGTGTACAGCTAGTACAAGAGCCTTATCTTTCGTAAATCGCTTTACACGTGCGTTTCACATTTCCGGGTTCACAGGATAATGATAAATAAACGATCAAATCAGTTATATAAAGAACATTATACAGGAAAAGGTTTTGTAACAATAATAATCGCAAACCGATTATTTGGCCACAGCTATTGTTGGCTGATCAAAATTCTGTTACATAAACAATAAATAGACCAGAGAAAGTACACAATAACATTCGTTATTGTAAAGCAAGCTTCTCGTTAACTTCGCTATAGAAACAGCAACAGATTCAAGTTGATTCAACTTCAGCAAAAAGTTTCGGGACACGCCAAAGTTGGAATCCACGTCACCTGAGTGAAAATTTAAAACTTTGTTTGTCAAACTACTGCTTTTTGCACCTAATTTATACGATGTAAATGAAATTATACAAGCTTTTAGCATACGTAAGAGTTATTTCAACGAGCCCATAAGTAATTTGTAACATTTACGGAATCCGTGTGTGGAACTTTTAAACGGTAGGATTTGTGGAGTTTATAACGTATTTTCGTTTTCCGGATTTATGAGTCAAAATCACCTCTTCTGGTCAGATTTGAATTATACTTATACATACGAGTATATGTGGATGAATATATTGGGTCGCTATTTATGTCCTATGTAATCCTCTATGCTTGAATAATACCTAGTTTTTTTCCTCCAACTTTTTTCTCCTGGCCGACACTAGCTTACTTAGGCTTATGGATGATGTAGGTAGGTATTTGTCATTGATAAAGCCGATGTTGATAGGTATTGTCTATCGAGACTTTAGCAACTTTTATTGTCATGATGTAAAAATTATTCTTACTGTATGACATTCGTTAAATGAGCTATTATTTCTAAGACGAATAATTTATTTGAATTTAAATTTAGTATATTTTGAACATCTAATAAACGTCTGGAGTAAATATCGTTTCTTGTTTATTATTAGATATTTTATAAAGAAGTATAAACATCACATGTAGGTATACTTATGTATATTATATAGCCATAGTCCCTGCAGTACATTCGACCGCTACGTTTGTCTTCAAGAACGTTAGTGTAGATGTATTTCTTTCCACCAAGAAGTTAATTTGCCGTATAAATTTTCTATTAATAAGCGGCTTCAGTCCAAGACGCGCTGTTGGCGAAATAAAATGGAAATTTATACCTTGTACAACGCGCGAGCCAAAACAACCCCTAACGAGACGCCGAGAGACCTTTATTTTTCCCCTAATTTACCGTAATAAATAGAAGGGAGCCCTTATTTATTCCGTAGATGCTTAATAATGAAAAATATACTAGAGGAAAATTTTGTTCTTTGACGTATATAAACAATATAATCGCTATTGAAGTCACACTCAAATAAATAAAAAAATTCCTACCTACATACTTATAACTCTACTTTAGAATGTCGGAAACTGTGGGTGCTGTGGACAATTTACAACGAACATACATACACAAGGATTGAGAATATAAGTTTCAATTTCACATATCATTAAAACTTTTGCCACACTGGGCATCAAACTCGGGCCTTTTTGTAGGTTAGTCGTCCACAACAGAGTGGTCGTGGTTGTTTGTATGACGACGATGGGAGTTAATTCCTTTCATTGTTCCAAGACCTTACGGCTTGAGCTATAGTACCATACAGGTCAATTGAATAATAATAATTTAAATCAGTGACATAAAATCCTCAGTTTAATTCGAGACCACTCGTTCTATAAGTTCAACTGACCTACAAAGTTGTATATTTCTTTGATACATTACATTCTTTGTGTATAATGTATATGATTGTGTATCCTATCACCCGTAACATGGATGCATGCTTCGCTTGACGGGCCAAATTGGTAGACAAGTAATAATACATTCGGGATATAGACACGGACAGCGCCTATTACTAGCGAATGCAATTTCATGGTTGCATGGAAACAAATTAGTTTTTACACTTCAATAATAGCTTCAATTTTATTGGCAAATACTTGTTTAAATAAAATAAAATTCTATTTAATGTTCCCGATCGTTTAGAGGAAGTTTTATTGTGCGTCAAAAATTTTAGAAATATGCTTTAAATTTTTATTCATAGGCAATGAAGTTGTTTTACTCGTATAGAGAAATATTCAATTCACAGATTTGATCCCATCACAGTTATTACCAGGTCATCATTTAATATAAAAATGTTAATAATAATATATCTGCAAAAATAATGTTGCAAGAAAGTTTCTACAAAATGCTATTACAGCTATAAAGTCAAGTTAAATAAATTGAATAAAAACTCAAATACCCATGAAAATAGTTTTATTCAAATAGTACCATTTAATACGAGAAGAATTTCCGCTGGAAAATTCGCTGCCTTTGAAATTGAAATCTAGACAAAATTTCTTCGCCTCTGAATCCTATATTGTGACTATCAGCGATAAACGATCAGCTATATGTGATGAAAAATGTTTATACTAAAAGGTGTAGCTTGTTAATGTTTACTAAGTTAGTAAATATATTGAAATACTATCTATGTTAAATTAATAGAAATGTTATGGAACTTTAGAACCTGTCAGATCAAGTTTTTTGGCGGGTAGCATTACTTCAAATACATCTTCCAATGGTTTTTTTTTCAAATCCTTTATAGTTCAAACATACATTGTGAAGGGTTTGTTATAACAATATGGTTGATCTTTATTGTTTTGTTTGCATTTATGTTAGTAAAAATCATGAAATAATCCGCCAGAACCTTGATAATTTTTAAGGGTATTTTTTCTGGATATTTTTAGATTGATCATTAGGTTTTACTCGCTTTTCGCTAGCGTTCGAACAGTCCCTATCTTAAAGCTACAGTCAGCTGCGTGGCAGATTAATTTGATACCTTTTTTCATTCTCTTCTATTTTTAAACCTTTTTTGGATTATGTTTCTGGAATTTTGTGTGGAATAGTAAATATAAAAATTTTTTGAAAACACTTTTCTCTCTCTGATTTATTTGGGAACGCGACGCAAATAATATTTCTTCATTGAAGAAAAGCCGATATCTATCTACCTATTTCTGCTGAATTATAAAGGTTGGTGTCAATAATATTATGAAAGACGAAATGAAGCGTAATTTATCTGTTAAAATATGTTCATTGGTAAATATTTATTTTGAGAGCTTATTTTATTTTTCATTTACTTGAGCCTACTTTCGCTTCGTATCGGTAAACAAATGCCTAAATAAACGTCCTAAACATTGCTACACACTTACATGCGTTATATAAATTTCATAACCTAACCTTATTTTAATAATATACAATTCATTACACTGTTTTTCTTACAGACAAACGTTTACCAATAATCTAGCTTGCAACCTTTTAGCATTTAATGCAACTATATAGGTATCGTGTAGTAAAAAATGGAAAAAAAACATAATATAGGTATGCGCTTGTAAACGTATGTGATTAATTTTAGTCTACAAACAAAATCTACGACACTGCAGTGTCAGATTTCCAATAATCGAAATCATTAGGCCTCTGTAACTTGTTACTCTGTCACATATCCCTTTATCCCATATATTGCTAATTATAGCAAGCTAGATAACCCACGCGTAAATATTGGAGCTTATATTGTTACCACGTTATTAGAACTAACACAATAAAGCTTTGTATACACAACTCAACAATAAGGTTAATCTTGTACAACACTTAACATGTATTTCCTTTCTCTTGTTAGTTAATAATCCGTGTTATTACTTTAGTTATATAGTTAGTTAGTATAGTACCTTTAATATTGATGCTCTGGCGAGCTAACTGTATAAATATACAAACATTATTATACAAATATTTATAACTGTTTAACACCATAACTAAGACTTAAAATTGCGTTTCGAGAATTTTCCGATATTAGGTTACTGGCTTAATGAAACACGGTACCAGTCAGAATTTTTTTAGTTTATGCCTATCCACATTTCGACGCACACATTTCGACGATAATTTAAGATCGACGCAAGCCGCCGGGCTATACCTACGCGCTTTACTGGGATAGTAAAGAAATTAAAGTTACGACAAAACCTTGAAATCATCATCATCAGCAACCCATAACTGCCCCACTGCTCGGGTCTCCTCTTATAGTAAGGGGTATAGGCCATAGTCCACCACGCTGGCCTAGCGCAGATTGGCAGACTTCACTCACCTTTGAGAATTTTATGAAGAACTCTCAGGTGTGTAGGTTTCCTCACGATGTTTTCCTTTACCGTATCAAGTGATAGTTAATGTTATAATACGCACATAACTTTTAAATTAGGTGCGTGCCGTGGGGTTTGAACCCAGGAACTCCCGTTCTAGAGACCAACGTTCAAACCACTAGACTATCACTGCTTTTTTGAAATATTACGGTATATACCCATAACTTTGCTAACCTTTACCTCGGGTCTAGTTAACATGTAAATACGGTACAATAGGAAAAACCTTCGTCACACGGAACCAAATATTAGTTTAGGACTGACATTTGAAAACATGATTTCATTTTCACTTGCTGCATACACACAGATGGAACGTTTGATGAGCGTAGAGCATGAGCAAGTTTGAGTTGGTAGTTAATTTCGTAGTTATTTTACTCGCAAAGAATGTCTGTTATAGTAACAAAAATCTAATCGTTAAAGTCAGTGTTTCAGGCTTTTATTAATAAAATAATAATAATAGCATTTTGTAATCATTTAACTGTTGGTATATTTTCATAGATATAGTCATTTTTGTTCTTCACAGAGAATATTTAATATTCTGTAGATTTTAACAGAAATCGGTGAAAAACTTATTTTATAAATTAAACATTTCTAAAAGTTTTTTTTAATGCTTGTAATTTTGTTTCATTTCTCAGTATTGTTTTTATCTTAAACTTTACCTTGATCGGTTGTTTACTATCAATTAAATAAATAATTGCTCACCGAAGAAATCAGTAAATAAAGGAAAAACATTCTCAATTATTGTATAAAGGAAAAAATGTTTTTCAAATATTGTCTTTCATTCTAGAAGTGGATGTGTCTCAAATACCTCACTATATTTTGGTCAGAAAAGCAAAAGGTGATGATATCTCGTAATAATCCTGATACCTTAATCAGTGCCGGGTTTGATTCCAATTTTGCACATCAAATGATTCCTGGCTTCCGTTCGCGGTGCAAGGGAGAGACGCCGAGCGAATTAATTTAGGCAGCATTGGTCGGGAATTACGTTCGTTGCTATTACGATTACATTTGTCTCATTTAAAATCAGTCACATATACTTTTAATTATTTTGGTTCTGTAGCTTAAGGGTAAAAACGGGTGTCACTATTATATCTAAGGATGATGGGGGAGGGTAACGGCGTATCATTAGATTTATAACACGACAAAATACCGAGGGCCTTCCGTTCGAAAGGGCCCCAGTTGGTAAGGGCCCCATCTGAGAAATTTACCGCGGGCCATGAACAATATGAGTGTTTATATTATGATACAGATGTTAGTGTCCAATGCAAGTAACATAAGTTAGTATGTCTCTCCGATACGTTTGAAATTTTCCAAACGCTCTATGCTAATGCTTTGACCACGTCATAATAAATTTAAAGGATTTTGTAATATCCAAATTCCGTAAATCATACTTGGATAGCGGAACAAATTTACGACTTTAAGAGTTATTATCCTGCCTTCATTTTTATAGTTATGCGGAATGGAAATTGAAGTCTTTCAAGGTAAGTTATTGATGTTCATCATTGTTTGTGTCTTTAGATAGCATTGTTTTTGATTTAGCTGAAGTCATTGAAATCTTAAACAACCTAGTAATCATTAATAAATAATAAAAAATCCGACTGCGCAATAATTTTGAAATCCATGAAGCCTAAACGGCTCTAGAGCGTACTCTAGAAATGGGCATACGTACATACATACGCACTCAAAAAACGTTATCATCTAGCATAGTCGGAATAAATTATTAAAATAACTTGATGTGAACTGAGGTTTCATTCAAAAAAGCAACGGCGATTTAACATAATTACGCCTTGATTTTGTTAATGTTATGTCATTCTGTAACCCCTACGAGTACGTACTTGCGGCACTCTTTTAAATATATACAGACCGTCAAACCATTCCCGTTATTATCGATTTCAATCGTTGATTTTCATTCATCATACGTAATTGGAGAATGAAAACATTCAATACGTCAGACTCAGTTACAATTAATTAACAATAATATATTATTTCCCTCAAACGTTTCCTCGTATTACATGAAACTCACTGATATGTAAACTAGTATGAGAGGCGGTTGCGCTCTTTGTTTAATAAGAAAAAGAAAGCAGAAAAGAAAGAAACAAATGACATTAAAAATTCAACAATCAAAACAACCTGCATGTGTGTTCTAGTGAAAAGCAATTTGCTTTAAACGAAATGAAATGACAAACACAAATTATTTTCATGTTATATAAACAACATTCAAAAACGTAAAATTAGACTGGGAATTACATGATAACGCGAGTTTTACCTACCTGGCAACTTTGAACGGCAATACAGCATTAACCACTGCTACGCGTTGTCGATTATAGTCGTAATTTTCCATCTCCTAGACTATAGCTTCCGTGTCAGAATTGTCTAATCATTAAATGGAGCAGAATGGGACGCGGGTGCGACTTTTAACCGACATTATAGGGGTTTGGGTCAACTACTAGGTCACTTAGGTGCGTTTGGGTCCGTAACTCGTTTGTTATGACCTTATAAATCATACGGGCGCAAAATTTCAAAGGAACATATCGCAATCTTTACATAAGGGACGTAAAATTACGGAGAGATTAATCTACGGGTATTAATTGTCCCATAAATTAAGTTATTTATAAACTAAACACTGTTAATAAGTTTGGTAAAATATATAGGTATCTTACTTTTAGTGACAATAATATTAGTTGAAGTCGATTGCACCCTATTAAAAGAAAATATTTCGATAGTAAATCTAAGTGTATCAGATAAACACTTTATTGCTTGTGCACCGAACACGATATGAGACAAACCTGACCGGTAAGTCACCGTGTTAAAGCCACACAAGCAATCAATCAAATATAAACTCAATACCATCGTGTTACGAACGTGTTTAGCTTACAATAGCCGGCAAAGCGACCTCCTTGAATTGCAAAATCAACATGTTTACGGAAATCGCGCAAGTTATAAGAATATTTGCCCTCTCTGCCAACTCAAAGAAATGGGTTGTGCTTCAAAAATGTTAGTCGACGGAAAATTTTTCTCGTTATATTTTCCATAGCACGTGTATTGGAATTTTTGCCTTTTTCCGAAATACTCTGTTCAATATCTGGTATTGAGGTGCGTGATATTGAAGTGGTATCATAGCTTGGTGCCTTTCATTGATCCTGAGATGAGCAAAGTTAAGCAATTGCGGGTGCAGTCGTAAAGTGGAAAGGTGACCGGTAATCACCATCAACTATTCACACACGTAATTATGCCGAGCGAATGTAAATATTTACAATTAAATTATGTACACTATACAGTTTAATTCAATCTACGGAATATCAGAATAATAAAATGAAATGATTTTTGTAAAATTGAACATTTCGCCAAAATAAACATTTTCTTTTATAAATATTTGCAATGTCAATATGTATTTTAAAGGAAAACATGCTATTATAATTATGTACTTTCCATTTTACTTTGAAGTAAAGTATCAAAAGAAAGTATGAAAATGTCTCAGTCATCATTGCTCTGTGGTCTCAGTATTAATTTCAAATCGACACATTACATGTACGAAGTATTCATTTTAGGTATTTTTATTTTCATTTTGTTCGTTTTCTTCAAAGGGCTCTACATATAAAGCCTAAAAGCCATTTAACAAGCTAATAATTTTACGTGACATTTTCACGGCGTGACATTTAGGTACCTCGTGACTTGACCTACAAGAACGTGACACGCTGGCGGTCTAAAAATATTGGGAATTTAGTTGATCAATTATAGTTCTGAGCAGACGGCACGAAGTTTATGTTTACGTGATAAAAACACTTTCTTCTAGTTCTAGTTAGATATTTTATTGAGTTTAACCGTCTGATCCGTGACTATACAGGGTGTCCGAGAACTTAACGTAAAGCTGAAACCGGGTGATTGGAGAAATTAACAAAAATACTAAACATTAACCAAAGTAACCGAAAAATTATTACAGTTTGACAAAAATTATCTTTTTTTTAATGCCCATAATTTTCAAATTACAAGGGATATAATTTGTTTCTCATTTCTCTCATGATTGTTATTTACCACCTTTCCTATCACCCGGTTTCGGCTTTACGTTAATTTCTGGGACACTCTGTATAATAGAGAGGTTTTCTGTAATTGAAAAGTTCTCAAGCATTTCCAAGCTTTGAGGATACGTTAAGGTTCAGGTTATTTTTAGATGACAGTCGTTAAGTTATGAAGGACTTGGGAGCGGTATAAAAACTTTCGAAACCCGAGTTGGCCGTTGCCTCTTCAACAATCCGCACTGAAGCCGCGTGGTGAAGTATGCTTGAGACACCCTAAGTTTTGAGCAGAGAGCCTTGCTTAATGGGCTATTAATGGCTTATTAAGTTTTGGTACTGCTGCCCTCTAAAACTGGTAAAAAGGGCAAGATTATCTTCTTACGTTTGCATTAATACGAGTACTTACTCATTTCTTTTAAGGGATCTTATTTAATAACATGATTGAGGTATACATAAAATCATTGTAAATGGCCAAAACTGGTATCCATACGACATATAAAACAATTGACAGTCAAAAACTTGATAAGCCTCTTCCGTCACAGAAACACCGCTGCTAGAAAATGAGTACACAAATAGATGCACATTTAAACTTATGTCTTGTGAAGAGTTTTTTATGAGCCAATAAACTTCCTACCGCGTGTCTATCAGAGTGAAAACCATTACAGCATCATCGAAAGGGAGTGAGGAACGTAATCGTCTAGATGGAGATATCGGGAATAAATGAGGTTGGTTACTGAGGAGGGGTTCACAATTGAAAACGGGGATCGAACGCCCCCTTTTACATCCCTTTAATTTTTTAGAACGATCGATTGGAAAAAGATTTGGAATACGATTGGTTCGGCAACGGACAGGAGGGTAATGTTTATAGAGCGTATGAAAATTTGCTATAATTATAGGTACCTATTATTTCTCTATCATATTTTATAGCAGCTTGACTATTTCAACATAATGTGTAGGTAGGTATAGTTCGTTTTTGTTACCTACTTGTCTGATATTATTCATTTTTACAGCAGTTCACGGGAATATTGAAGATTGTGTGATATTGAAGTGATAATATCACTTTTAAACATTACAAAAAAATGTGAATAACATGAAAATATGTTATTTTTCATTACACAGTTTTCGTAAAACTGTGTATTAATAGGACAATTTTAAAAAAATGCTGTAATATATGGCATCATTACATTTGTCTCTACTGCGGAAGTGAGATACTTGTAAGCTTAGAGTATTAAAACTTAACTAAAGTGCAATGTATGGTTAACTTACTTAAATATAAAAATGTATAATATTTAATTTTAGCCATCTTAATAACTCGCTTGTAATGAAACCAGTACATAGAAGTAATGTACGGCGCAAGTTTCATTATTAGTTTAAGATACGAGGGTCGGAGTCTCGGCATGTGGAATCAAAGTTTGCGAGATTGTGCTGACGTGTGACGGTATGACGTTATAACGTGATACGTGAACATTATAATGTTCGCACGGATTTACTTACTGCCCGGCTGTTGTCAAATTGTTGCAGTAGTTGATATGAAAGGGGATCGAACATTTTTGTATGGAGCCTGGCTTAGTGTCCGGCCGCCATTTTGTTTTTTCTTCAAAATGGCGTCGCACGATAATTCCTATATATATTGATAG
>LGAG01000457.1:830978-852786 GCA_001278395.1 Lerema accius
TACAAGGTAATTATAGTACTTACCATCGATCTTTTATTGCAAATAACTCTATAACGAGACATTTTAGGATATGATGTACCTTATATTTTTTTGTTCGTATAAGTGTCCGCTATCAATATTTGTAGGAATTATCGTGCGACGCGATTTTGAAAAAAAAACAAAATGTCGGCCCGACACTAAGCCACAAAGGTTCAAACCCCTTTATTTTTAATGTCAATTTTAAGTACAGTTTTAAAAAGATGAACTACACAACTGTTAGGACAAACCAGTCATTTATTAATAGAAAAAACACGATTGCAAACTTATTTTTGCAGGTTAAGAGTGCCGTAATAAAGGAAATATATAGCCTGCCAGTTTGCTAATCTTAAAATACATAACAGTTTATAAAGCAATACGTAGAAAACAAAATAAAACGCGCAAAACGTAACGGGTTTGATACATTGACGTGTTGGCTCACACGTCAAATGGAACGCCTTGTTGATAGGGTATAGTTTGACATATTAAGCTATAGTCGAATATCGATAAAAATAAAACATATTATTCCGTACATACATTTGCAAATCCCTTACAATTTTATTAATAATATAGAGTCGATAAACATTGGACGCTCTAACCCACGTATTGGCAAATTGGATTTCGATATCGGGAGTTTGTTTGGATTACGTAGTCACACAGTGTGTGTAATATGTTTATAAAGGCGCCTCTCGTCGGAATATCACATACATACTCGCATGTTAATAATTGGGGTGTTCAAAACTTTATACCTGAGCAGTACTGAAACCGAAGAATTGAGATTAGGGTTTGAAAGCCGACAGAGTATACTAATTACAACCTGGTATAAGCATGTACAAATATACATACAGTTACTGTATACAGAAAAAGGGTAGGTACTATAGACTAAAGAAATTGTAGTCTGCCATCGAGATAGTTATAGATCGATGGCCAGATATGGGAAGCGTTGAGAAATAAGGTAACATTATCCCATCAACCAGCAGATTTGGGAACATAATTACTATTTGGATGAATACCTGATCTCTCATGACCTTTCAAAGAATCGATACAATGCTGTATATCAGTCTTCGGAACGAAAAAGCGTAGATGAAAAAACATAACGTTAATAACAAACGATAACGTTTCCCGATACATTGCTCGGTAGACCATGCTCGATGACAATGTCAGATTGTAGCAAAAGAAAAAAGTTACTTGACTTTTTTGTTCTGAAGAACGAGTCTATATATTTTTTGGTCTGAGGTATCTAATTAGCTAATCTAATTAATCCAATATGATAGACATTGAGATTTTCTGATTCAATCCAGTACTTAGCACTGTATATTACAAATACCGTACGGTTTTACTAACACTATATCATTAGTTTCAGTATTTTCAAAGTACTGAATAACGGTCTCAGTAGCATTCAATACAATTGTCGAGTCCCCGTTACCCCTAAGTCCTGGAGGCAAGTTCGGAACTCCAAAAAGGATAGAGTGGTTTAAACAAGAATCAATTTAAATGGTTACAATAGTTTTATTCCCATAGATTTATCAAGTATTAGAAGTGTAAAGTTATATTTATCTATATCCTGATCTGTGGTTTATATTGTTTTTTTAAGTAATTTAGATTCAAAGTCAATTCAGAAATTCATTTATTTATATAGGTATCAAATATAAACTTATAATGACTTCTTATTCTTGCTCTGGGTATGTGGCTTTTCTGTATTGTTCGTAGCACCAAGGGATACTCGTACCTATGAGTGTCCAACGTTGTTTATATATTTAATTAGTCATTTACATTTGAAATAAACTTCAATTGGAAAAGAAACCAGTTGATGAGATCAGAAGAATTGACATAAGAGACAGTTCTTGAATGATCTAAAATAATTACCAATAGTCCGAGATATTTCTACGTCGTATGAACTCTATAGTAAAACGACCTACAGGCTTGCCTAGATAAAGGCAATTAATCCAAAATCCTGACTTGGAAGAAGTTACAAATCAGGGATTTTGTCAGGGCTGTACCAAGTGATCAATGTGCATGCAATAACTTTAAACTTCAAAAGATCTTTGATTACTTTTTCTTAAATCACTGTTTGTATATACGAGTTCGTGGGAAATATTTGAGAATAATCACTGAGGTTGATTCATTGTAGGAAAAAGTAAAACAGATGTCATTAATAAAAAAAATCACAGTTTATTCCAGAAAGGCCAACACAATTAAAGGTACGATTTAGATTAAATTTTAACTAATAATAATATTGCGATGATAATTGACTTAAGTAAATAGAGTATGTTTATTTTAATAGCCCTAAAATATTATTTATTCGCGAACCGATTCAAATAAAACAAAGTCTATCTAAACAAATCTTATGAGTGTGTATTAAACCATCATGGTTCTCCGAAACCAACCGGTCTCTTTCTGGTTTTAAAATAAAAGCTCAACCCTGGGGGAATCGAAGGTCACCCAATAAGTTTTGTATTCTAAATTCAAACTGCTAATATAATATTCAAACAATATTCTAGCTCGAAATATTCCATTTCTGTAGAAATATTCGATATACCCCGCTGTCTCGTCTACAATATTCTGTAATATTATAAAATAAAATGTAACGTTGAACTCACGACGAAAGGATGTGAACTTGTTTGTACATATGAAACGTATATTCAGAAAACCGTTTCATTAATATTTTACTGTAGCTAATAAAAACATTAATATTTACCAACGCCCGGTATATTGACTAGTGTGTATTTATAAAACAATTTTTAAATAATCCCAATAGCATTCTACAAAACGCTTTTGAGATTAATATATTTAACCAAAATTCAGACTTCAATTTTCCAATTTTCCAGCGATTCTGTCACTGATTCTAATAATAACTGAAACTTTTGGATTTGACTACATCCTTTAAAACTACCAAATGGTCAAATAGACAGGAACTATTTCGACAGATCAAGCTTTCAATTAAAAACGCATGAAAATCGGTCCATTTGTGAGCTATGGCGGAATGTAATTAAATGGAGCGAAGCGAAGTGAAATTTAGAGTCGAGTCGAGTATAGTTGAGTGGAGATGCAATGAAATGAATAAACACAAGCTGAATGAATGCCACAAAACAACTAATATTCTCATTAAAAATATTACTAACAAGACTAGTATTTAACGGTCTCCCAATAATCATACTCGAGGTTTTTTAAGAACTCCAAAAGCGATAGGTGACGGTGGCACTGCAAGCTCGTTTGCCCTTTCCAAAAAAAAAACAATTTTACAGATATAAGTTTGTTGTTTGTCAAAAACAGACAGACAAACACGTCAAAAATACTCTCTATTTGTGTGGGGTTTTAAAGGGGGTTTCGGGGGGTTTAACTTCATGATTTTGTTAAATTTTGAACGCTCGCCAACCCTAAATCGGACCTAATGTCGTTCCGTAGGGATCCAAAACTTCGCTCGTTGGTATGCTCGCGCCAGAAATTTGATAAATATTTATGTTTATTAGTTGCTTTTAGTGAATTCAAATCTCTGTTCGAGATTGTTTCTGCTATCTGCGTTGATTTATCCCACCAGATCTGCATAAGCTAGGTAGGATTTAGGATTGTTGAAGACTTGTATTAGCGCTGGCGAAGAGAGATAAAAGAATAAAACGCTATTTATTGCACATTCTCGTACTTGAATTAGCTTATTTAATTTTTGTTCATAAAAATTTTAAGCCTAGTTGGTTGGTAATGCTGTATCAACGGAAAATTCTTATATTGTGTTAGGAATCTCAACTGTCTTAAGATTAATTAAAATTAAGAACGTATATTGTAATCATTCTCTTATTAACTCTTACTTCGAGAACCATGTCACCTTTATTTCAACATCATAATAATTCATAAGATAACAAGAAATATCTAAGCTATTTAATAGCTTCTCGCTTGTAGTGTTGCTCCGAAGCATTTGCTAAAGAATGTGTATTACACCCATTCTTTTTTATGGCATTTTTATTTGCTACCTTTCTGCAATAAACGTCTCTCGTACATAACTTACTAAAAATACGTGTGTACGACAAGCCAATGAAAAATTGTAGTACTGGAGATAATTTAGTATTACAAATGTTCGTATATGACTGCGGTTTGCATCTATTGACGATTCCGACGATTTGACGACTATTTGCCCGTACGACGACCCCGTAGCCTGGTTGGTAGTGACCCTGCCTGCGAAGCGAGGGTCCCGGGTGCGATTCCCGGCCGGGGCAGATATTTATGTGACAGATAGATGTTTGTTCTCGGGTCATGGGTATTACTATTTATTTTAAATGATTAGTGTGGCACATATACACATACAACCGAATGAGAGTATTCTTTACGCCTTGAAGAATCTAAGGCCCTAAAAATCCGTAAATGAACAACCTTGCATGACAAAAATACCTTTAACAACAAAAGTTGTTATATATTAATGAGTTTGTCAAACACGTTAAATAAAAATCGTTAAGAATAGTAAAATATTACTCTTTATATAATTTTTATTTGGTCTAATTTTTGATACTGTAGTACGTTTAGTATTGAGTTTAGAACGTAATGTAGTTTTGTTAACTTCAAAACAAAAAGTTCAAATACACGTAGCGACAGAAAAACAAACTCTGCTTCGTGGTGCGCTTAAAACAAACTTTGGAACTGCAACAGAAACATTGGCACTGCGTTTTATTTGCCGACAGTACTAACATTTTAAGCTCATAGCATATTTATAAAGTGTACATTTGTTTTTTTTCGGGTTTATACTTAATTTTTTTATTTTTTTTATTTTTTTAATGGGATTGTAACTACTAATTGAATGAAGGGTTTTATTTTCGGTAAATTTTTAAGAATAATTCAGGCATATAATTACATAGATAGAGATTCGACATAATTAAAGTTTATATGGCGATGAATTGCACTAAGACATTTTTTTTTTAAATTCTATAATATTTATCTTACGAATTAAATCAAAACGCACACTACCACATTACGTTTTATACAGACACATGACAGATAAAACACACACGTAAAAGATTCCGTTTTTTTATATTGACGTTTACATAGACACTTACCGAGTTATATTAAACAATCGAACAAGTTTGCAGTCTATTGTTTTACATAAGTTATGGTCATATCGAGCACATAACGGGTTCTATAGCTCAAATAATGCAACCTAACCTGAATTCATACAGCTCAAATACGCGACAGGCAAATAAAACTCAACAATGGAAGGACTTAGGTAAAGGAATTAACTTTTATTTCCTTCTGAACGACACTGGCAGTTGTCCAGATATAGTCGTACCTAACGTTGCCTACTTTCTGAATGAACTGGACATAAGTCAATATCTTCCTTATAAAGGTGGTTTGGAAAAGGAATTTTTAGTTTAAGTTTTTAATGAAAATGTGAGTTGTCACGGAACGCTTGGCAAATGTGAAACACAAAGTATCTACAAGTGATATGCATAAAAGACAAGATTAATGCCCGGTTTCTGAAGTCGCCAGTTAAATCCGTAATAACTATTGAACAATTAAAATGTTTTTATACTCCCGATAACTGTCCATGCGTTTCAGATGCTCGTATTCAGAGGTCGCCAGTTGTGAATTTCTTACCGAAAATAGTGACTTTATATTATAATCATTTATTTACATTTAATTTAAAAATTCGATATTAACAATATTCATCTAGACTATAGTAGTAACCCTTGCCAAAAAGTTGAGTTTTTTCACGCTTGTTAAATAATATATTGAATTAAATATTATAATAATTACTGTGACTGTACTTTTCTTACATGGGACGGTGTGGTCGCTTGGTGACAAATCCTGCAATTAATAAAAAAGGATTTTTTTTCGCTTTTAACTATTTTAATACACATTTAAAATAGCTAAAAATCTATCAAGCTGCAGAGAGCGTGAAAGAAATAGTCATACATACATACACGGTCAAAAATATTACCCTCCTTCTGGCTCAGGCAGATAAAAAAGAAGCAAATCTGTAATGAACGTGCTCAACGTGATTACACAAAGAGAAGCCAATTGACTTGTTTTTTTGGTCAACGAGGTGAGGGAAATCTTCGGAAATACGAAAGGGATAGATATATGCAAAGAAGCGCGCAACATTTTTTTGGTATGAAACATGATTGCTTCTATGTATTTTGGTCTAAGATTAGATAATTAAAAATGACATTAATAATTTTCTCATCGGCTGTCAATAAACTTTTGTTTTTTTTTTTAATTATTCTATGTTTTTACTATTTTGTTTTTTTTTCTCATCATTCTGTCAACCTTTGTAATTGGTTCATCTAGGCGACGATTGATCAAATGAACTGAGTTCTTTGTAGTTTAAATTACATTTAAAGTTTAGCTGGTTAATAAATAAAAGAAACAGTAAAATACGTTGCGCAGAACAATCAGATAGTGTTAGAATATTTTCATAAGTATTCCATGGGCGGGGGCGCTCCCCGCCCGGCATCAGCAGACTGGCACAAGCTTTTGGGCGGCCGCGCGAGGCAACCGCGTCACCCTCGGAGTTGTAGTGATGTGACGTGTACTGTGGACTGTGTAGTGATGTGATTTGGGAATCTGCGGCTCCTTTAATGGTAAGTTGGGAATTTTATAAAAGTAACTAGCGAACATTTTTGTTTAGATGCGAGTTTGGAGTAAAATTGTTGTGATAATAACTTTACGATTTTGATGATATAATGTGTGAAACTTTTAAAAAGTTTCAGCAATTAAAAATAAAATTTTATATATTTTTTTATGGTTAGATTAATTAGCCAGTAAAATTAATACACGTTAGCCGATCTCGTAAATTATTTTTGACGGTTATATATTTTATTATATTCATTTACTTCTTAAGACACTTCGTACGAGCTCGTACTTCTTAAGACAAATTAAATTATTTTACTTTAACTTTCACTTAGATTTAAACACAATTTGTCCAAGATGGGTCGAAGATAAAGGTGGTTAGTGACCATGTTATTTTATTTAAAAAAAAAGTCCTTCTAAGTATTTACAGTTTATTTATCTGCGCCTTAAATTTTCAGGTAATCAGTCCTTTAGCCATTTAATTAATAATTTAGTTACTAAGTGCCATTAGTCGTATACAATTAGTACCTACAAGAACTCGTGGTAGAGTTTAAAACCTAGAAAAATAAATAAATATATTCTTATTTTATAATTTCGATTCAAATTGTACTTAAATGAATCAGTATTAAAAAACATTTTCTATGAAACGAGCTGTTACCCGCAGCTTTGCTTGCGGAAATTATAGTTTTGCGATGATATTTACCCCCTTAAGGGTTGATAAAAAAAATAGTTGAATAAGTTTCTTCATCCTTTTCAACCATACACCCATACACGAATTTGAAAACTGCTAGCTTTAAAATTTGGTTAATTTTCATACAAACTTTCATCCCCTATTTCCCCCTCATAAAGTGAGAATTTCCAAAAATCCATTCTTAGTGCTCCGCTACACTCTAGAAGGAACCTCTGTGCCAAGTTTCATGCTTCTAGGTCTATCCGTTTAGGCTGTAGCGTGTCTGTCAGTCAATCAACATTTTTATTAAGTATGATGGGGATGTTTTATTTAATATAATTTAGTAATAATAATAATTACATAGATATGCGGGTAGTTACTACTGTCAGACGCGGGTGTCTTGATGTGAGAAGGGTTAGGTCTTAACCCTCAAAGTAGATAAGGCCGGGCTACATATACCTAGGCATATTTCATTGCAGCATTATACTAACTTTATAAATTAGGAATCTGTATTGTAGAAGCAAGTCCAACTTCAATGGGGATATAGAAATCTAAGATACTTTATGATACGTGGCATTATTAAAAAAATATGTCTTAAGTGCAACGAGATGTCTTTTCTCAATAATAAAGCACCTTAGTGAAACGGGTAATAATTAGATTCAGAGATAGATATTATTCTATGACGAAATAACCAATTTATTTCATTTTCTTTTTGTTTGTTATTAAATAAAAAAATCCTTGTTTTAGTTACGAAAATCATGTTCAATTGAATTTTTATATGCTTTAATATAAGTACAAAATTAGTAAAAAACAACTTCCAATTTTGTCGGTCCAACATTCGACGATGTAAATCGGAGTAAAAAATATTTTTAACAACGTTAATATTTTTTCTAGCGCGGGTCAATAATATTTTTTGGTCAAAACACAGATTTGTTGCAAAAGCTAGGTACGTGATTTTAAAAAGTAACTCTAAATTTGAACGCGTCATTGTCGAGCTGATAGCATTCCAAATTAATATTCATTTACGTTTTCCGCTCTTCGTTCATTTAAATGCGTTCTCTCCGTACTACATACTCATAATAGAAGGCCTCAGAGATAAGTAGCCATCCTAAAATATTCGTTGAACAGAATTCATTACAGTGAATAGAAATAGCCGCGTTTTCTGGTTTCTACTTGAAAGGGAAATTATACCATACGGAGCAGATGAGTTTCTTTATCCTCTAAAGATATTATTCGTGGCTAAAGATTATTCTTGTACAATCCGAATAGCCTATTGAAATTCTGGCGCCACTTTTATGTAACTTAACGAGATGCTCTTATGGTTGGTAAAGAACCCTTTGTTAGGTAATATTGGATTACTCTTTGGTATTCGTTTGATATCATCCTTCCAGTTAGATAGGTAATAAAATTATTTGTTTGCTTTTATAAAAGGTTCTGAACTAGCTTGGATCAGCGTTGCCAGATATATTTTGTAGCAAGTCGGGAATATCGAATTTTTTTACTGAAAAAAGCGGGACTTTGAAGACTGTTGTCTTAGTAGAAAGATAAACAAAAAATAATCAGAGTGAAAAGTAGTTTTGAAATCCCAAAAAACCGGACAAATCCTGTCTAGGGCGGGACACCTAATTTTTCATTAAAAAATCGGGACGTCCCGTCAAAAGCGGATATAGGTTTAGGTTTAAAGATATACAAACTAGTCAAACAAATTAGTTATTTAAAAATTACTGACAGCCGCATAGTTTTGTGCGGATACCATACATTTGTGCCCATCGTCCTTTTAACAGTTTCGTTTGTAACATTCCTCTCCTTGATATTTACGTCTACTTAATCGACTAAACCTCTCAAAGGGTAGTACAGGACAAAGCTCTTTTCTAATTGATCTCAATAATACGTTGGCGATACAAATCGAACTACTCCTTGATGGCTCTTCACCTCATTACTTTATAATACCAACTTACAACAAGCTGTGTTCCTTAAAACGAGATTTAGTCTGTTTACTTAAAGATAAATAATTAGTTTTTATTACTCTACTCTCAACTCTTTGTGAAGAGCAAATTTTAATATGATATGGTATGCAAATCATAATGTAAAAACCCGCGTTTTATAAATATGTTAAGTTATAAATTACTCGTATATAGAACTCGCTCATTCACTGATCAATTAGGCAGCACTTGTCCAACACTTAAAACCAATCGTTCAATCATTTCTTTTCATGCGAATGGATTTTTTTTACCGAGAATGTTGTTAAAAAAACGGAATATATTTTTTAGTCTTTAATTAATCTACGGTTTTGAATGCGAGGCTATTTCAATTTTGAGTGAATTGAGTTCAGTTTTTCAGTCTATCGAGTGCTGTATTTAGTAAGGGAGGCTCAACGAGCGTTAACTGGCCTCAACACTTCTACAAGTGGACTTCGTTTGGGTTTTCATCAAGTAATCGTAATGGAATCGATAGTTTATGTTGAAAAGGAGTTTACCTTATCAAGCCGAAATGATCAGCTTAGTGAAATGTTCTAGATTTTAGGCCTAGTTATAAGCTGAGCCTTATGCCCTTAATGGCACATTCATGGGTTGACGCCTTTGTCTAGTAATAACCTAACGCTATTTACGTAAAATATAAAAACAAACTTTTCTAATATCAAAATGACATCGTTATAATGTTATCGCGGCACTGATTTGATTAATTACCGAAGTTTGTTAATGACTAAAGCGACATGGGAGGATAATTACTATAATTTCCTGATGTCAAACAGATTATGGTAACATTATTTATAAATATTATTATTCCTTTGTTGAAAGTGAGTATTGTGTTAGAACTTTGATTCTCGGAAACATTAATGTGTGTTTTGTGTGACTACTGATAAAACAATTTTTGAGCACGTTAAGCAATCAGTCTTAGCTGTTATCGTTAAATGGCAGTCGCTAAGCTATTTTGGAGGCTTTTTAACGATATAAAATCTTCGGAGAACTAGTTTGTTCCTAATGGTTCATTAATGGGTTGAAGCTACTGAATTTGTTAATTTAATGTTATCACTTGTTTACAAATTTATGTGTTTAATAGGTGGTAGAACCTTTGTCGTCTCTCAATTCTGACAAGTATAGTTTTTATGCTTTAGTTAAATCTACTAGTTCTATAGTTATGTAATTGCTCTAGTTGATAGTGGAATGAAAACTAAGTAAAGAGTCCCAAATTCAACTCCTGACCGAGGTACACAGTAACGCGCGACACAGAAATGCACTTCTACTTTTCTGCTTTCTCTTCCGTCCTGGGTGGTATAGATAAACATAATAATAGATATACATAATTATTTACACTTTCAATTAGGTACTTACTTATTTACACTTCTTCCCGCACAGTCGGTTAAAAACTCAACGTGCTTCGTTAATCTAAAATTGAAGACCGAAATAAACCGTGTATTTACGAACCACATAAACGTTCCTTATGACGATATATTGATGTCAGTCTGTCTGTGTCACACTCAGCTCAGACGTCGATAGTTAAATGTGGGCGGGACAGCTGAGTAATTGTTGACAGAAATATCTGTCTGCGGCACAAACTGTCATAGGTACTTGTCTTAGGGCGGGTACAAACGTTCGGAATTCGCATCAGGAATCAGATTCTGAACTCTGTAAGTCTGGCGCAGACATACAGAATGTGTCAGGTTGTGAATTACCACTGACACTAGGGAAGAGCGGGGTAGAAAGATCTAGAGGTAAATTGTGACTTACCCCTGTGGCGATTGCGCACATACGTCGTACAGTAACGTCACAACCTGAATCGGGCTATCGAAGTTTTCTACATCGACTGATATTATAGAAGTTCCGACACACAGTCAGTTGGAGCTCGGCCGCTCCCCAGGCATGACATCTCGCATGGCGGAAGATCTCCCTGTGATATCATCATCATCTGAATTCCGGATTACAGGATTCCGAACGTATGCGGTCAGTTTTTTCTAATTGGTCCAATAGTTCCTTAGATTAGCGCGTTCAAACAAACAAACTTTTCAGCTTTATAATTATTAGTATAGATAGGGCTGTTTACACCCTAATTGCCGTCCTGACAATACTCACACAACCCTCATTTGAAACACCTCTTGATTTTAATATAAATAAAAATACGTCAAACGCAAATAAACTTGACATGGTCGGCCGCACTCAAAAGCTACTTTTTACTTATAATTATGAAGAACATTTGTGTAAAATTAAATGGCGATTTATAGACAAACACTCATATTTTGTACTGTAATAATATTTGATTCCCTGTTGCATATTTTGTCAACACAAAAATTCTGCGGCGTTACAGAATTCGTTATGTAGGAGTTAGATCTGAATTTGCCCGGATTTTAGATGCGTCCTCAGCAATGCCGTTGATCTAGTAATTTAAGTCTTCGTGTGACGATTTTACACCTAAATCATCATGCTAGGCCGGACGACTTTTGCGAATTTCAAACGACTATTCCTTTAAGTTAGATATAAGGTAAGGTGGGGTAAGACTAACACACGGGGCAAGACTAACACTGTCTATTATCTCGATACGTATAGCTTAAAAACGAAATTCTTCCAGTCTGTAAGATAGAACAAACGTAAATGTTCTCGGCTAAAACACACATGACGTTTCTTCAAGTGCATATCGAGATAATAGACAGTTTTAGTCTTGCCCCGTGTGTTAGTCTTACCCCACCTTACCTTAAAAGTCTTTTTCGCTGATGAGAAAAAATGCGGTGTTTCTAACAAGCAGTTACCGTCAGCCGTTGAACATCCTCTGTAAGAGCGACATCACTCGGGTTAGTAGGTTAAATATGCCTTATTTACGAGAATACGCCCGTGCCAAGAAATTTATAAGTATCTGTCATATTCCGATGACAAGCGTTACGTAAGAGTGTGACATGTTTTCCTCTGAATTGAAGATGTTTGTGGCGTTATTCTGTCAATAAGTCAACTAGAAGCACTCCTAAATATTTTTACGGTACTGTTATTGAATTGAAACCATAATTTATCAGTAACTAGCTACCCGACCTTGTTCGTTTCGAAAAACATAAATGTTGACACACGTTGAACTTTGATTACTTGTTTTTGCGATAGGTACTACGTGTTGTATAGCTTAATGTATTTATCAGGCACTTCTATAAATAAACATCCAATTTAAACCAGGGAATCATACTATCGGTATAAAATATACTTTATGTCATTGGCTTCCCCGATTTTTTCATTAAATATTCCGCTAGTTTTTTAATTAGAAGGTGACAGACAGAGTTACTTTCACATTTATAATATTCATACCGTTCAAGACTACCTTGGATATAATTAACTATTTATGTAATGAAACTCAACGAAAAACAATTTGTTTTAAAAATTATGGGACATTTAATATTAGTTTAGTATAATAAAAATATACAGAAAATTAAAGTCTGTAGTACTTTCAAGTACTGATAAATTTGTAGACTAGTTTCAAAAGACTATTATAAGTAAACAACGACTATCAATATCCTTTTATGTAACGTAAGAACTTCCTAACTCTTAGCAAAATCTGATGTCATTTTGTTATCCTTCCGATATTCCGGTAAAAATGAATGTATGAAATATTTGCCTTACACATTATCCGCACGATATCGGATATAGGATCCGACACTGATATGTCGTCAGAGCTGTCTTACCCTTGTCAGTAATCGCACTATGTGCAGGATATAGATCTTAATACTATAGTTATAGATATTAGTATTTAAATTCGAAACGATGTGAGCAGGACGCCTAGATGTTTTTGCTCTTTCACTCATAAGGTAAGGTGGGGTAAGACTAACACACGGGGCAAGACTAACACTGTCTATTATCTCGATATGCACTTGAAGAAACGACATGTGTGTGTTTTAGCCGAGAACATTTACGTTTGTTCTATCTTACAGACTGGAAGAATTTCGTATTTAAGCTATACGTATCGAGATAATAGACAGTGTTAGTCTTGCCCCGTGTGTTAGTCTTACCGCAACTTACCTTATAGATACTATATTACCAAATAGTAACTTTGACGAAACTATGTAATAATGTAGCTCATACGTTAATTACAATACAATAATATACTGTAATTTAAAAGGATATTATTGTGTAAGTTGTCTAAAATTTATTATGTCTTTAATACTACGAACCCACATATAATTTTTTTACAGAAAAAAGTTTCGAAAGATAACGCATGCTGATTCTCGTAAATCCATAACCAAACATGTTTACTTCACCGAATAAAACACATAAAAAAGGTAAAACTTTTAGTTTACGATGTTATACAATGAGGTGGTAAATAAATAAATGAAAAAATAATAATACTAGTGATAATAGTTTTTGACCTACTAACCTATAACGTTCCTGTTTATCTCAAAGTGTGAGATGTGTCTCAAAGAACCCTTCCTTTACGCTTGTGATTAGTTCGAAACGCGTCGCGTATAATGACGTGGGGGAGGGTTTGGTAGGCTAAAGAAAAAAAGAAAAAGAAAACTTATACAAGTCATAGTTACTCATAACTAGCTGTTCTTCGAAGCTGTGTTTGGGGAAATTATATTTAACAATTTAAAATGATAAAACTAATCCGGCAGTGTCTGAATGTAATAGTCATATTGGACCACTCTTTCTTCGTTTAGAGAATCTGTTGTTGTATACCTGTTGTATTCAGAAACAAACTCGTTTTTAGGGTTTAACAATACATTAAAAGACACCACTAAAGATTTTTTTAGCTTTTTTACTAGTGTAATAAACTAAGTAATTACTTACAACCTTAAAAAACAAAACAACAAACTACAATCTATACTAATATTATAAAGCTGATGAGTTTGTCTGTTTGAAAGCGCTAATCTCAAGCACTAATGGAACAGCAAAAGAAAATATTGCGAAAACAGGAAAATTACGCGGGTGGTGCCGCGGGCGTACACTAGTCTTAAATAACCATTAAATATTTAAAGGATATGTCTTGTAAAATACAAATAAAATCATGGGAATGTTTTACACAAAAACAAGTACTTCCTGTTACGATAAAAACCGTAAAATAGTAGGTTTATCTTTGTTCCCATACCTTACGGGTAACTTGTAACAAAACCATAAGACACGTATTAGAATATTAAATCATATTCATCGTCGTGGCTTCCTCCTCGCACATAAAAGGGTTTTCCTAGAGGTACCGTTATTCTGAACACATGGCTATAAATTATATCCATATTATTATTTATTTACACCGAGAACAAGTAATGTACAGGAATTGAAATTAATATAGGGACGTACTTTTTTCGAGAGAAAAACAAAGCTTGTTTGTCTATCTTATTAAAAAAAGTTTGTAAACGACTAGACTTAGTCGCAATAAAAAAATGTGGGTTAGATTAGAGAGACCGAGTATGGTTTTCAATTACAGTTGAACCCGGCAGGTGGTGCTGATGTAGAGATATTTCAAGGGACCAGCGTTTCGCGTTATTTAGAGTTATTGAAACGCCGTCATAGCCAAAGTTGTCCGATATAATGAGCATTTACTGTAAGGACATAAAAATTTAAGATCAGGAGTATTTGATGTCAAAAATTAAGGGATCAACCGAACTATAACAGATAAAATATGTGGCAGAATAACGTCTGTCCGGCCTTTTAGTATATTATAAAATACGTGATTCAACTTTCAATCCATTTCGACTACAGAAACTGTTCGGGTATAATCCCTTTAAATCGATATAATCCAATATTATATTTATTTTAACGCGTACTCAATAATGAGGAGAAATATTTTCGGAACAGGTTATTTATTTTGCAATGAATGAAATGGGTTATTTTTCAGCAGCAACGTGATGGGTTAATATTAATTTGAGCTTAAAGCTTTATGAAATAATGTTTTACTTTATACTGAACTTATTAAGCTTCCTCGCGTGTTACCTGTTAGTTTTCAAGTTAAAGTGTGTTTTACATTAACTGAAGAAAAGTTTGGTGGAAAACTTTGTATGTATATTTATTGTAAAGTTTCAAACTTAAGCTCTAGACATTTAAGATCCACATCAGCGTTAACAACAACGTAATAACTCGATGGAAATAGGAAATTACCTTTAGCATTTTAACTATAGATAAAATCGGAATTTATATTTTTTTCTGTTACCCTATCTATATTAGATTAAATGAACAGATAGACAGACAGGCAATCGCAAGTAATCCTGTAATAGTTCCCTGCTTTTATCGGATATACCTCAGTAATCCTATAAAAAACGAATGTAACGAACGTTACAACGGAAGCCAAAATTTTAACAATTAAAATAAAAAAATAAAATTACACAAAACTTATTTATCAGTATTTGATACTATAGAATGCACAATGACTCATAGGCAATGCCTATCATAATAATATCAACAGCTTATTAAAAGAGAAATATAAGTCGACGGAAACCGACAAGTTATAAGCGCTTCCAATTATTCACTATTATTATAATTCCCGTGATATTAACAAAGAAATCCCTCGTTACAAAGGAGCGTCAGGATTTATTGCCAACAAAGCACTCAGAATAATAAACATTGTTTTAATATTTATGAAGCAACGCCTCCATCAATCCGGGTATAATTGGAAATTAAATTTAATCCTTGTAACCGGATTATCACATAAAAATCTTCCTGAAATTCTTGTAGCGGTCGGAAAAAAGTGTTATTGTTATTTATAAATCCTGAAATCAGCCCCAGCGTTACAGTAGTAGATTTATTTAAACAGATATTTTTCGGTTGTCCCTCTGAACGACACGTCAATGACATAATACATTAGAGTATTAACAATCGTCCATATAGCGTGTGTTCCGCTTATAATAAAATTTGTTATGTATTAGATATATCATTTTCACTTCCACAACTTCCTCTCATAAGACACGCTTGTATAAAATCTATTAAATAAATATACATATAAGTCATAATTATTTTATATGGTTTCCAGAATATGCAACGTTTTGTTGAGCTAGTAAAAAAGTAGAGAATTAAATTAACGATTTTAAAGTCACGACCTGCCCTCAAGATTTATAATTCACGGGCCAGATAACGGACAAGACGACGAAATAATGACGTAACTTTGTATAAGGAAGGTTATAAATGACAAGTATTTTTCAGGCGAGCGACTGGTAAAATATTGGGGCATAAAATATAAGAGGCTGTTTGGTAGATATTTGGAGGGATCAACCATTTTTCTTGCTTTTTTTTGTAACGGACACGCCGAGGTAGTTGTTAGTGAGGGTAACCTGATATGATTTTGATGAGTTATTATCCGCATTTAGTATATTCATAGTAGCGGTTAATATGGCAATATTTCGCTTACTGTTTGGAATATTATTTCGGTCTCTATTACATAATAATTGAAGGGTTCCACTTTCGTTAAATTTTTACGTTTGAAAAGCAAGTTTGTCAGAACCGAATAAAAGTTCAACGTCCTGTAGTACTTTAATATCTATGAATATTTTTGAACATAGTGAAGTACTAAGAGTACAATATTCATAATATTTTAATTAATACTAGAGGCAC
Source organism: Lerema accius (assembly GCA_001278395.1). Taxonomy (NCBI): domain Eukaryota; kingdom Metazoa; phylum Arthropoda; class Insecta; order Lepidoptera; family Hesperiidae; genus Lerema; species Lerema accius. Next base: position 847,719 of record LGAG01000457.1, read on the forward strand.
GTTTATAGATTTCTAGACAACGATATTTGAATATCTTTTGTTCACGCACCCAAATATTAATTACAAGGTTCTAAATTGAATCTCTTGGCGTAATTGATCCACGTAATGTTAAATAAAATCTTCTTTGCAAATTATATCTTTAGATAAACATTAAATATGTATATTCTCTACACAATGAAAACATAAATTTATGTACCTAAGTCTTTTGATTACGTATTCTGTTAGAGATACAAGGCCAGAACTAAATAAGATAAGAAGGTATATTTTCTGTCTGTCTCTAAATTCTTACGATGTTAATGAATTTCAATGTACTCAGTCCTTGACATTTACCTAGTATCCTTAATATTTAAAAATAAAACAATTTTCATGTTGTTTTATTAATTGCTGAGTTATTTTTAAGTTACTTAGAAAAATTTAAACCCTTATAGTTTCACTATATCTGTATTTTCTTCTGTCCGTTGTCTATGTGATTTGGGCACACTTAAATATGCTTATACATATAGCATGTGTAAATATAACTTATGATGCTGATAAAACAGGGGGTTAAAATCTTAAAAAAATAACTAATTTAGAGGAGGTAACATAATATTTTTCAGTAATTAAATATTATGTTAATAAAACATATCTACGTGTAAAACATATAATGTAGCTTCATAATATTATGCTGAAAGCTAAATTGGACTCTCGGGTGAAATAGAAACCCAACGAAATATTTATAAGAGCCACATCACCGCGTGTTGAAGCGATCCTAACCGAGTCGAGCATTTGATCGAATTTAAAATTTGTAATCCAATTCACTGCAAAATGGATGAAGTTCGCTGAAAAACTAGTAATTGATATACAAAAGCGGTACGTAGTGATTTAATAAACGCTTGAAACCTCCGGGTTTTTTCTGCGTGCAGTAGTTTTTGTTGATCTGTACGCTGATGATTTTTGAAAGGGTGGTTTTTGTGTGAAGTTAAATATACTAGTAGTTGGTAATAAAAAAAATGAAAAAAACAGCTGCGAAAACTATGGGGTCTTCTGTCTGACCAGAACGTGTGACGTATCTGATTATCAAACGCAGTATGGTCGTGAGCGTTTTGCGTCATTACCAAAAAATATACATTTGTAACGCAAAATACAATAAAACTTAGATGTCTACATATCTATTTCACGTGAACTATAACTATTCCAAATCACGTATTTTAACCCTTTATATATAGATTCAAGAAATCTACAATATCCTATTCCGCCTAATTACTCGTATACTCGGCGAAGAGTTTCATTTGTTTATCATTACCAGTATCACTTTACTTTTCATCGTGTAAGTTATTTAAACCCGCCGTATAGATAGGCAGGTTATAAATAGCGCCGTCTGAATACAGGTCAGATATATTTGTTCGACGTCGTCTGTTACGCTGTTCCGTATTGGCTGACAAAATATAAAAACTACATTGTTTTAACTAACACCGGATATTTGTAATAGGTACTACTCAGTCTGATATAGTACAGAAATTGAAAAAATAATTATGTTTAATGAGATTCGGTTTATATGAACAAAAAGTGACCTTATGTCATTACCATTCACGAAAATGTAAGCACTAGTATTTACAGGCAATGATATTACCTACCTATTTTTTGTGTATAATAAATTTTACATATTAGACACTTAACACTTAAAAATCAAAGTAATTGCAATCACCAATCTTTGAATTGACTGAAGGTGTTACTGAAAAATCTATTTATCTAAACCCAAACAACAGACCATAGACTTATTTCCCGACTAACAGATGTCAATGTCGAAGTCAACTGTCTTTCAAAGGGGCCTTCCATTTGACGTGTTTATATATCAAACGTAGTATTAGTAATGTGCGCTATGTATTATGTTCTGTAAGAAGACTCGAGTCATTCCCAGACATGGATTAGTTTCGATGGTTGTAATGGTAATGACTAACAACTTATTGGGATACATTAAACAACTTTCAGTATCATTACCACACGAAAGTTTTAATAAAAGCCGGCTTGGAAATACTGAACTGCAAACTTTTAATAAGTGTTACAATAACTTACCGCTTTCATGAAACCTTTATACGACTTTATGCAAAACCGCCGTATATTGCACCGCATGTTAAACGCAATAGGATAAATCTTGCTTGTTCAGAAATTATGTTTTTTATTCCCCACTTCTGTCACATGAGCCGTTTGCTTTGGAGTTTTATGGTTGTTTTTAATAAGTTTCTCTGTGTGGAAATCTTTTGGTAAATCGAAAAAGTGCCGTGAGATCGAATTTAGTGTTATGTATCAAACATCGAATGAACAGTATTTTCAGATTTGTTATTTTTGTTTCGTTGTTTAACTCAGTTGTATAGAAACGAACGTTGTAACTCAATTTGAGATTGTAACAAAATGGGATAACAAAACGTGATACAAATAGGTAACTAGTAGTTTTGATTTTTAGGTAAACATTTGCCACGATTTAGGACGATGAAGGGTTAAACATTTCCTGAATTGCATTATGCCATTCTTATTTAAATAATCCTTTTACTAAAATATGAAACCGAATAAGTATTGTAAAAACGAAGGCGACTTTTAATCAATTTATGGTAATGATTAGTCAATTTTCCACATTTAAAATGGATTACTTTATTATAACAACTACATAATATCTAAGTGATTCTTATTAAGAATTTTTAATGCATGCAAATGTATACATAGATAATGAAAAATGTATACATACATCGATAGTAATGGATACGAAAAATATTGAGATTTTACTTTCGTTATTCTACGTTTTAACAGTTGCAGAAACTGAAGATAAATCATATGATTTCTATAAAATAACTCGACAGCCGTGTCATTCACCTCTACTAGAAGGCGAGTGGTTTTAATTTTCTTCCATCTAATCCCAGCTTATCATCTTACTAATGGAAATCTTGTAAGATAATTGGATTTAAAACGGGATTAGAAGCAAAAATTCTATCAGTATTCTCTAAGACTATGAGTTGGAAGAAAAATAATATGACGAAGAATAAAATATTAAACATGTTTTAATAGTCAATGTATTGTTGTTAAAAAATTTAAAATGTTTAAAGAGGTGTAAGGATCTATTTCGAAATAGAGGATATAAGTTTTACGACAAACAGATAGACAGACATTAGTAACAGAGAGAAATGACATTTATTGCGACGGTACTCAGTATAATATTACTTTGCAGTATTAATTTGTACGAGACCAATCTCTTGCTATCTAATTTGTCAAGCGCCTCTCACTTGCATTTCTCGTTTACTAAATGCCATAGAATTGCACCTTAAGCCACCATTTCATCTTCAATCTATCTACCGAATTCAAAGCGATCTCATAGTGAACTCTCGTGACTGCATAATCCGTAGCCAAGACAATAGCGTCACATTCAACATCAGTAAGTCGAAAACCATGGTCTAGTGCATGATGATTCAAATATTTACTATATACGAGCTTGCTTACATTATACGAGCTTGCTTCATCTAATAATTAACAGTAATAAATAAAAATTCAAACTTTATTAAAACTAGAAACCCTGGCATTTTTCTACCACATCTTTTTACTCATAGTTCTGATGACCCGGATGGGAACATTGGCTTTGGAAGCTTACTCGTAAGACTAAAAAAACCAGCCAAAAACGAGTATAAAATAAGATCATCTATGAAAAGCACGTTTTTGTGATGATATGAAAATGAAACAAAAATAACACGCTTATTGTATGGGGACCCCTCTTAATATTTTAATTTTTTTTGCAAGAATAATTCATAATTTGTCAAACAGCTTTCTAACTATCACGGTTCATGAGATACAGCTTGGTGACAGACAGACAGATAGTCCAGTTTTTAACTATAGGCACGGAACCCTAAAAATGGATTCCTTTACACTGGTTTTTATGTAGTTATCCACATTTTCACCTCTGACATGTTTACACTGATGTCAAACACAACCTCGTAGAACAAGAATAAATTCATTTTTATAGTTCCCGATAAATCATTGCGGGCCGCGCGGTCTTGTGAGTGATTTGTTATGAAGGTCTATTTTTAACTGTTAATGTCTGAATGCCCCGACATACTGATACAATGTGTAGGTGGACAGGTTAGCTGCTAGTAAATTGAAAACGTCGTATAGAAACACTGGAGCTTTTTGAATAGATTGCTTGATATAAACTAGCGAGTTACGGCTCCGATCTTTTTGTATTATAGCTTAAAAAGCAAAAAAATATTTTTCATCATTTACAAGGATGTACAAATCTTGATAGGTTTGATTCAAAATCAAGGATAAAGGAAAGAAGTCACCTATTTATAAACGATTAAAAAGGAAATCTTTTATAAAGAATGGCTATGACTCTTTTCGAAAGTATGCAAATAATAAGAAGGAAAAAAATTCCTACCGTCTTTGAACATTAGATAAATATACACCGGACATAGCTTAGCATTGTATTCGCCTAAGTATTAGTGTAGCAAGTCTTTATCGTCCACGAGCGACCTTACAAAAGTACTGGAGGCTAAAAATATAGTTAATAAAACACAAGTGGGCCACGGTTTTGGGGCAACCATCACAGTAAGAACAGATCTCACTTCGTCACTATATTGTGTAAGGAACCCAGATTTTGGGAGCGCGGTGCGATTTGATTATGATGAATGAGGAAAATATAAGATTTTCTATATCTCTTTGAAATGATAATATAATAATTTTAATTGCCTTATAATATAACGTTTTTTGGATGGGATGTATCTAAAAATACTTTCAGAATGAGGTCGTGTAAGTAAATCGGTATTTTCTTGAAGATGTATTTCGTAAGAGCTTTCTATACTTACACTACTAATATTACTAGTAATCCAACACTTTGATTTCAATATTTTTTTATTTGTTGCTAACTTACACCTAATTTTGTAAAGTTCCTGTAGGTCCTTATATTTTAGGACATTATAATTCGATAGAGAAGTCCATAACATATGCCGATGTAAATGTATACAGTCAATATTTATAATAAATTAATGATAGTGAATGTAATGACACAAATTATGCATTTTTCGTTGATTCATATGAACGATACCACAACATT
>LGAG01000457.1:853957-867883 GCA_001278395.1 Lerema accius
CATAATAATAAAGCGTAGAGTAAGCGGTGTTAGCAATTTGTTTAATAAATCCCTCGTAAAATTTAAACGTCAATTAATGCGTCAAATTTAATTGAAAGGCTCCGATTAAACGTTTTGTGTAGATTTCGCTGCTGTAGATATTTTACGCTGATTATGACAATTTTTCATTTCTTACAGGTTGAGTTTGTCTTCTTATTACCTACTAAAAATAGTATCTAATGAATTTTTAAAAAGTGCCAACTCCCGTAGAATCCAGACTGTAAAATGAATGAGTTACATTGCTTTCGAAAAATCTAAATCATTGAAAAATTCAGTTTTATTAATTTAAAATTAATTAGATTTATGGACTGTATAAATGTCTGGATTAAAAAAACCTTTATTTATCACTAGTAATCGCCAGTGATTATGTTATTTGTGTTGTCCGTGCCACCCGCGACACATTATTTATTTTATTTGTTTTTCTATTTATTATTACTTTTTATCGACTACTTTCATGTATAAATAATAGTAAATAATGTAATGTCATAATAAATAATTTACGTATCCGTTAATAACCGAACATTTAACTAAGAGAATATTATAATACTTACTGTGTTTAACATTCATAACATTAATTGAAATTAGAAATTGTATCTACCACAATTAACAATTATTAAACAAGATCTTAATAAAAGGTAATTTATTTCAATAGGCTTGGTAATTGTATAAGACAATACACAAATTATCTTCTCAGAAGGCAATTTAGCATACAATATGAAACCAACATTAATATACCAATACACTCCTATTTTCAACCGCATATTAATTTCACTCGCGTTCGCACTCCATACTGAAAACCACAAAACAATCATTCTCTAGATTGAAAGGGGTTACAAATACCGGTTATTAAGTACTCTTAGAAATTAAATGAAATATTACATCGCTTGTGGATTATGTTCACTTACTTTTGCCAAGCAATTATGGATCTAAAAGTAATCTAAACTTCGGAATAAACATATTAACAAACTAAGAAGTAACTGCTTTACTCAATTGGGACGTTTTTAAAATTTCATGTTTTCGTGACTATGTATTTTCAATTCAAAAGAGTTCATGTTTGTAAGAGGAGGTAATTTTCGAAAATATATATCTGATTTAAAAAAATAAAATTACGATTAGAATTCTACGTTATATATTTTATTTAAAAAAATATATTTTTCTTACTAGCCCCCATGCAAAGTTTAATATAAAAAAGAAAATTTAAACATAGTAAAAAATATGATGCGTGTATCTGCATGTGAGGTACAACTAAGTAACTCATATCTACATTTTTATGAATATGAAATATTGTTTGAATATGAAACAGCGTGCTACTTTGTAAGACTATGGTAATTAACTTCTATTCGTAGACTGAAGAACCACTCAACCACTGCTCTAGGTAACGGAAAACATAGTGTGTCAATACTAAAAGTACTAAGTATTCAATTACAAGCTAAGCATTCATGCTTAATTAAAACATTTTAACAACTCATAATATTGCTCAATCCGCAGTGACCGTCGTTAATACGAATGTTTTCGGACGGAAAAAGTCTACGTGGGTTGGCGATTAACCCCTCAGGTTGTCAATAATGACATTAACCCGTTAACCAATCCTTGAAGCAACGGGGAGGTATAATCGCTTCAGTGATGAGGAAAAACCCGTACTCTGCGAGTTATTAATGAGTTAAAACGAATCTACAGCCAACCCCGAAAACATTAATGTATCTTCTCTGTATTCTACTTCAAACTGTTTTCCAGCTCACTAAAATTCTTAACCGAAAACGTACGAGTAAATATCGACATTCAATTTATTGTCTCCGATATACCGTCGCTTCGTTGAATGCCTAACAAGCTTATGAAGTCTTAGGCGGTACAGAAAGTGTCTTTTGTCCAGCAATATCGGACGATACCCGTACCTCAAAGAGGAGAGATTAAGGCAACGCCACATGCTCTCCACGAGGTTTATTTTGGCTTATCTATGAGCTTCAGTTGATGCGGATCTTTTGGGTCCCCGCCAACAATGTCATTGAACTCTACTCAGGTAAATAGATATTATATTGAGATAGCAAGTACGGGACTTGGAAATATGATTTGATTTTCACTTGTGACATCACGTTAAGGATATTGTTTGTCACCTTATGTATTCGTATTGTATTTCATTTGTTAACGAACGTTAATTAACGGCGCGGTGTATTAATGACAAAACTCATTTGGATGCGTTTCTATTTTCTCACAATTTTTCGCAATTATATTTACAAACGTACCAACAAAATAACTCAGGTGTGAGGAATCATAATTCAACATCTTATTAAGATAAAGAAATGGAGGTCAGACAAAGTTGTTATCTAATGACACTAATTTTCTTTGAGAAGTATCTCAAGGCCGGATCCCAAGTCAGTACGTGACTTAATTAGCCAATTAACTTGACCAGAAGACTTCGGGGTTTAAATATGGCCACTATTAGAGATTACTATGGATTATGCTTCGATTTCTAGTAAAATAACAGGAGGCACAGTCACAGAAACCAGAAGATTCTGATTTGAGATAAAATAGAAATAAAAAATATTATAATCAAAAAATTATACAGGAAACCGCTTCTCAAAGTTTGCAGCGTTAATCTAACAAAAGCAATGTCCTTCTCGACAGGATGTCCGCGTCTTAGAACGTTTACAAAAGAGATTTGAGGTTTTTCTCTCACGGCTTTTTATAAAATGGGCTTTCGTAAAATTATACATCACTTCCATCATTTTCCATGTCATTATTTTTATTCTTAAGAATAAGGCTACCATGGACTTTTCTACCCCTCGACTCTCTTAAGGTGGTATTATTTTTCTTACTTTATAATTAGGTACGTGTGTAAACTAAAAATGAAGCCTATGTGACCTCCAACAACTCGTTACGAACTATTAACCATTATCGTATCAATAACAAAGAGACAAATACCATGATTATTTCATCCTTAACCGACAATATTATTAAACCCGATAATTCCGCTACAGTAAATATCCATAACCGAAAATAATTTCCTCTCCATAACATCGGGAGCCGACCGCAATTCCTTCCTTTGATCGTTTCACAAGGCCAATAGCTATCCTTCCCTCCCTTTCTATCCATAAGTTATTTCAAATAGATGTTCCTTTCTCTCCCTTTGAAATGAAAGTTGACAAATAGAATGTAACAATCTTAGTCCTACTTTTAACGGTCGAGGCGGTCGAGTTAATGGAACTCCCAACAAGTTTTTTACTTTTCTTATTACCCTTTGATGGCTTATTTTGAATTTATCGGTATTTTTTTACTTCAGATCGAATTCTTAGTTTTCAAATTATTTAGCACTTAAGATTAATCGGTTTTGTTTACTTTCACTCAAAATAAAATTCTTCCTTTGTATTGACAAAACATGTTATCATGTCCTCATTTTATTTTAGGTTACCTGTCATAGGTGAATAATAAAAGTTATTGATAGATCAATAAAATGGGTTTCTGATGTTTATCCATATTCATGACCTTTCCTGTTGATCTAAGAACTTTGAAATTGGAACAGGAAGTAAAATAGTTACTTTGAAACAAAATAACTATTTTATAAACATAAAATGGAGAATATTGTGCATATTGCCGTTTTATTTACCGATGGTTACAGTCGATGCTGCAAACATTTCAACTTTTGCAATGAAATCGTACGCTTTTGAAGTTTTTACTTTTTTCTTTTGTATGAATTTCCGGCTTTTCTATGAATCTATGTTGACGTACTAATTTTTTTTTTTTCTATGCGTTAATTATTTACAGCTTTAAACCCAAATTTTTATCTGAATAGATTACAAAATATTGAGATATTGGGTTCCTGCCATCTACCGTACATTAGAAAAACATAAACGTACATCGCATGTCAATAATTATACGTTCTCCAAGTAACTAAGTACCCAATTCTTTTCTCTATTAAATCATAAAAATTTTTCTTCAAAATACTAAAACAATACTCGGCGGAAAATGTTCTGTCTGTCAAATTCTAACGAACAGGTGTAACAAAAATAAAACAAAAATTTCTCTCAAAACTTTGAAATATGAGGGTATATTAAAAATGCTGTTCCCCGAGGGTCGAGCCTGAACAAACATGACCTGTAGCCTCGAGGTCACAGTTTGGAGGTCATCGCCATTTGACAAAGCTCGACTTGTGAGCTTTGTAGAGGGCTTGAGCTTGCTACCTTGTTGAAAGCTTTAAACTAAAAGGTTTGGTATTCTATTTTTAAGAATCGGTTAGAATTAATCTGATAGGAGAACAACGGCTATGTATATCGCGGACTTATTTAAAGAGATTCTTGGGAGATAGGAAAGAAATGAGGGTTTCCTTAATACCGTGTTGTAGATTAATACTTAATACCTTTCTACCTATGTAATACACAATCCTGCCTCGCCTACACAGTACTGAAAAGTCGCAAGTCATATTTGCTTTGCCTACCAACTTTTACAGAAGTTTGTAAATTGTTTTAATTATAAATAAGTTGTAAAATAAGTTTAAGAGTAGCTGAGGTTTGTTGGGTGAACGAACCTTCGCTACGAAAGGTGATGGGTTGCTAAAATACTTGCTTTTGTATTTTCTCAGTATGTAGCGTATTTACCTTCGCAAATTAATTTCACTCAGACCTTCGTCTATATACTTGTTACGCGAATATATGAACAGTAAAAACTTGAAATATATTTAACTAAATGGAGCGGGAATTGCTATGGTATTTCTGATGAGAACTGAGTCAAGAACTTAACTTATGAGTAGAATTTTAAACTGGGTTTTTTCTTTTGTACTCTGATGGGCTGACGAAAAGGACACATGCCACATTTTGAGAAGTAGTTACTGTTTAAACTAAAATAAACTTATAGCTCTATAGCTATAAGGTTTATTTTATGACTTTTACTATCTACATACAAACAATATCATGTAGGTATCAACTGTGTTATATGTAAGTGAATGATTTATTGTCCATTTCTACGATATTGTTCGTGTTGTCGCAAGGGAATTATTCTGATGAGACACTTAGATTTGTGTAGTCAACGTCATATAGAGAAAGCTGTTGTAAATAGCCGTGTTTACCCTATTCCGAGGTAGAGGTACCAATATTCTGTTTGTTTCAAACAACGTGAATAAAATATTACACTGTAAAATGTATTTTCACATACGTTTAAGGAACATGGATCTAATCAGTAAGAATTGGGGTGCAATGACCTTTTGACAAATACTTCCAATTTAAATTATACCATACGTATGTGGAGTCGCAAATCTGATGATACGAGTAGTTAGAAAGCGGAAATTTTCATTAGGTTGCATCTCATAAACCGTGATAGTTAAAAATTTAAAATTTTCACAAATGATGTAGGTATTTCCATTGCCGCTATAACAAATACTAAGAATAAAATACCTACTACGGAGGGGTCTTACAAGAAACGTGTCTTTTTTTCGAATTTTTTTCATATCATCAAAACACACATGATTTTCTTTAATATATTATGTTACAGAACCCTTCGAGCACGTGTTGGCAAATTGGCGGGATTTTCATTTTTTACAATGCTCATAAATATTCAAGTTCTGAAGATAAGTAGATGGAGTTGGCCACACTAGGCGTGACACCTCCCTTGGTGAGATCCTACAAAATATATTCACTGATGCGAGTAATTTTATTGGTTGATATACACACATGTAAGTTTGGGAAGTTACTTGATGCGTGCACGGTCAGGGTCCCCTGCGGGACACCAACACGGCTTCTAACCTGGCCGTCTAACCCACAGTAAATCTCACAAGGCCCAAAAAATATTGTACAGTCATGATCATAAATATCTAACCACCCCTAGTCGGCATTAATATGCGACCCCCTAAGAAAACCAACTTCCCAGTCTTCAATTGAGCATTTGCATGCACATAATAATTTTGCATGCATTTATGCGTAATCGGATACCGGGAAGTTGGTTTTCAGAGGGATCAGATATTTATGTTCGTGACTGTACATATGTCGAATACAGAAACGACAATAAGGCAGGAAGTTCCATAAATATTCCAGCATTACTGAGATAGAGAAACTAACAGGGCAATAAAATGTGAAGATAACTGCCTTATGTCTGAAGATACGCTACCAAAAGATTTGTTTCCTTGTGGGCTGGGAACAGGGTTAGGATTTATATCTGCCTATGATATAAATTATAGATGGCGTAGGTTTTTTTACAGGTAGCCTAATATTCAGGAAGAAACGTAATATAATAAAGTCGCTACGTTAGAAAGGTATTTCACCTAGTTGGGGTAGCAATGAAATCAATTATTATTATTATTATTTATGTTTAAGATCTGTTTCACTCGGCTTATACCGGTCTACTAAAATTCACGTGCCTAAGCCAAATGTATTTTAGATTCTAGCCACTGGAAATATTGAGAACTTCTGCTACATGTTGGAACTGTTGAGAGACGTGAGGATCTAGTAATAGCTGACGGCAGTATGTAAGTTACTGAGATTTCATTGTCAGTTTGCAGAAATTTCCGCACCAGCTGACAAGCATAGACATATAAACGCTACACTTATAACCCCACAATAGAATTGATTCCTTGTATTGTGGGTGCCATGGACAACACAGAAATACACGAATACACACCCAGACCGAGAATAGAAATTTATATTCATCATTCAAAGTCGCTGAGAATCGATCCCGGTCCCATTGAACAGTGGTCTGCAATGGTAACCATTGCGCCATACAGGTCGTAATTTGTATGACCATTATAAATTCTCAAAGACGACATCGTTGTCGCGAAAGAACGATCCAAACTCGTATGAGATAACAGGAGAATCATGAATCTTTTAAAAGATATACAGTAAATAAATGCTATGTTATTTTACATTACTTTACTTAAAACATTTATATACTAAACCTGTTATAGCTTTATTTAAAGTATCAATATCGCCCGCTCTTCCTTCTAAAATAGAACAAATTAGAAACGGATCTGTTAATCTTTCATTTCAAAGCTCTCGTTTCGTTTACCAATTCAAACTGACGCTTCTTATTTGATTTGTTACGAATATTTTTACGTTATTGGTATGGATGCAGATAATTAAATATTGGCCGTACTTTTCTCAAATATATTCCTTTCGTCGTTGTTTATTTTTAATCTCCGGACTTGGCTATATTTGCATCAATATTCCAGCCAGTAATAATATTTCTGGTATTGAATTTATCCATTTTGGGCTTGGACTGACGTGTGCTGATGGTTTATTGAATTTATAACGTGGCACAGTACATCGAACGGTTAATTTCCGCATGCCACAATTACGCCTATAGACATTGCGCAATGCTAACGCGCATAGAATTAGTTCCAGTGTTGGCAACGCGCCATACGCTATTCCGGGCGTCAACCTCCTTACTAACTCGTCATATTATCGACGATATCCTATACGCTAAAGGATTCACTAATTATTAACATATCGACAATCCGACATAATATAACAGATTCTAGATATATTTATCGATTGCATCAGAAGGAAGGTATTTTTTTAGTGTACCCATGTATGTATAACCAATTCATTATCACGAGCATAATCATAGATTTTTTTCATTACATTCAATGCCATAGCAGCATCGTTATAAGATTAAGAAATTCATTTAGTAGGTACGCATTAGTAAGCATTAGGCTTCGCATGTATAATGATTACCATTTTTACAATAAAATACTATAGTTTGTTATTACTCGTATATCGCGTTGTATAAGCAAAGGACCTAACAGTCGTATCCCACCTAGAAAACAATGCATTTTATAGCGACAAACACAATGCTTGCCTCATATGAAAAGAAATGAAATAAGCTGCCAAGAGGACTCTGATTTAATGTGTCTGTCATATCTATTAAATAAATTATGGAACGGATAACATTTTAATAGGTCGCGTAAAATGTTACATGAGAGTTACGAGTATTATCTCAAACATTAAAACCTACTTAAGCGATTTTCAAACATGTATACTACTCGTACATACATGTATAATAGGTATAATCAAACTGTAAGGGGTGTAAATTCTTTATAATATTTAACGAGAAGACCGGGCAGACGTTTTTATGCCACATATCAGGTTCTTCTGACCTTCAATTTTCATGTATCTTAAGTAGTTAACGTACCTTAGTATTTTTGAATTGAAATATAATGATACAGAAGTTTAATGTTTTTACTATAGAAAAGGCTCGGTTCAACTATCACTAAGAATCTAGTAGTTCCAAGTAACTTCTTCCACTAAAATGTGTCTTTAGATGACTCGTTCTAAAATTAAACGTCAAGTGATTACATTCAAACGACGCCTGTTAATGGGGCTGAGACCTAAATTATGGCGTCATTAAATTTATAATACGCCTGCAGTACTAAATTATATCATTTTAATGACACTTTAATGTTTTAGGTCATTCAACTATACATTTTGATAAAATTCATCATTACGGTTCAAAAGCGGATTTTAACGAGAAAAACTAAAGAGTTATTTTTCTTTAATGTTACACCTAGTGACTTACATTCTGCTATGAAAGATGAAGTCAAAATGGATGGTATATTATCTATGTATTTCGTCGAGGGAGGAACAGCTTAATAACTAAAGTGGAAGCTTTAACAGTTTAAATTAAAATAAATTGCTAAGTAAAATAAACTGCATTTACATAGTTATAGTCAAATTAGTGATTGACTTATCACTTTAAAATATTGTGAAAAAATATCGTCCACATTTTAATAGTTGACCAATAATAAATGCCAATGATAATACACCCAACTCTGAAGTTTACCAAAGGGGATGATATGAAGCTCGTAGCGGGAATAATCGGATCATCCGAATCACAAAATCTATTGGAAACCGAAGCCAAATCTTAAAAGCTTTTAAGCGATTGAGCTTTTTGCACTTTTTTTCCTTGTCAATGTGTACTTTTTGTGCTTAATAATCTCAATTGTAATTAATTTAATATAGGTTGATTTTTTATTGTGCTTTTAAACTTATAAGACCATTAATATTAGTATGACGCTCAAAGGTCAAGTCGATTACACCAGGAAATAGAGGTATCACGTAGCATGAATTTTGTGTACTCTTATTAATTAGCTATGTTCATCATCTTGTTGGTGTGACAAATAAAATAAAATAGAAAAAATAAATGTAATATCAAATTTCAAAAGTAGATAATATGTGCATGGATGAAAAAAAGGGGTACAAATATTTTCCTTTCACTTTATTAGCTACAAGTTATAAAGAATAGCGAACCAAACAGTGAAGCACGCAGTTCATCAAAACCCTGTGTTTGTCTGTCCCTTTTGTGTGATCAAGTGTGACGGGATGACGTCACGCCGTGTCTCATGGGACTAGGAGTGCCAATTTACTATATTGAATGTGTAGTGGAAGCAAGAAATAGGATGATGGAGGGTAATTTGATAAAGTAGTATGAGGCTAAGGAATGTCTGCGTAGAAATAGCCGAATGTTTACTTACGAGATGGAAGGACCTTTTGGGGGTGTGTACCCGAGTGTATGAATTACATGAATATTTGACAGATCAACTTTTGCACGTATACCTCTAAAAACGGTGACAGCGTAGTTGAAATGTTGGTCTCCCAAACGTGAGTTCCTGAGTTGAAAACAAGCACGCATCTCAAATTTTCAAAATGTTAAGTGCGTATTAGAAACTAATTTTTCACACATTTCAGTAAAAGAAAACTTTATGAGAAAATCTGCATTTCTGAGAGTTCCTCAAAACATTATCAAAGGTGTGTGAAGACTTCCTATCCGCACGTGGCCAGTGTGGTGTAATATGGCCTGTACTTTCTCCTTAAATTGTCAGAGGAGACCCGAGCCCAGCAGTGGGACAATTTCCGTTAATTCAGCATGTCCAAAGTCATAATAGTAACCGTATTGTCAACTTTATACTACCGATAAATAGAACAATGAAAGCAAACAAGGTACAAATCGATACAAACAACACAATTTCCATACAAAAGGGTCCTCGATAGGGATCATTGTAAAAGCCTGCTCACGACCGCACTGGTGAAAGACGAGGTGTAAGGATTACATCGCGATTAGTTCTCCCCGAAACACAGCAATATTGTACCGTAATACACACTCTAGGATCGCGCCCATGGGATATGTTACCCTATATGTTACATGTGTTACATTTGGGCTAGGATTTCGTGTTACGCCGTGTAACCACGGCGTTTGGGGAACGGTGACGTTTGTAGTAGGTATTCAAAAGTACGTGAAAAGTAGTATTAAGAAAAAAAACAAAGAAAACCGACTATTTAAAATCGAGGGGGAGCAGATTTAAAAAAAAAACTGTAGTCTATGTTACTCGTACTATAGAGACGAATCCAATTTGTGTTGAAATCCGTCTTACTGTTTGGACTTTATAGCGATCCAAAGAAATGGACATGTATCTACAACCTATTCGTTCGAAATAAAATAACCGCTTTTAATTTAATGAGCTAAATACTTGATAATGTCTGTCTGAAGGCTCTATAAAATTTTTATACGAGTAATTTTATAGGCTTATTCTGAGTACATTGGCAACTAAAATACCTATTCAGTATAGGGATTTACGAGAATTGTTCTTTGAAGTTTTTATAGTTAGAAATGTCAAGATACTTTAGTTTTGTGCTTAGAAAATATTATTACTGCTAAAAGTGTTTTTGTCTTGGAAATATTTTATAGTTACAAAAGACGTTTATTTGGTTAAAATTGGATACTAGCCACGGAAATTTTCAATTTAAAATTGTATATATACTTATTTCTATAAGATTATTCACTCATATTGAAACCTTTGTGTTCAAAATCAAAATGAAACCATCGTTTAATGGTATAAGAGTAGCATAAGAGCTGACAGTGCCACCAACCCCTGCCGCCCATGGACATCGTAACAAACATAGAGTAGAACTAAGAGGGGACTGTTAGTTGTATATTAGGTCCTCTTAGAGAAAGATGTGTACCGGCTGGGGATTTAGAAGTCAGTGTGTACTTTTTCATTTTTATTATTATCTCATAACAAAAAACCATTAACGTCCTATTTCCCATGACTTTTAATCGTTTCCTAATTCGCAAACTCAATCGGGGATACAAAACCGTTTCGTTTTACCATTAACCGGCAAGCGTAGACAAAAGTCATTGAGGAAAACGATATAACAATACAATTAATCCCCTTCGGAACACAACATGATTGTACGGTAATACGCATTCCCAGTATCATACCCTCGGGCCCTTTTCGTTTCCCTGTTATTGGTATGCCGAATACCTTTATTCGTATTGTTTCGAATCGTTCGTCGATCATTTACTGTTCGTAATGTTTCTTGTATTGTAGTTTACGTTTTTATTTATTTATTGCAAATTACTTTCATGATTTACAAAAGGTAAAGACTAACTTGTATCGATCTTAAGTGTGATTAACAATCATGTGTCTATATCCACTTTACGATAATTATTTGCCATCTAGTCAAAGAACAAAGAACTACATTAAGCTTCTTTTCGTGTATTAAGGCCGACCACATTAATAACATAATTATCTAATTTTTATTTTTTTATTATAATCATCGCTAACAAAGTAATGACAGAACGAGAACAGGTATTTTATTTTCATACATTTAGCTACCAATTTTTGGTTTGTTAGAAATTAAGATACGTGAATAGAAATGTAAATAACAAAAGCTGTGTTATTTAACGAAGGAACCCTAGATGGCATTGGCATAAACTGAAAAACAATAACAGAAGTCGTTTCAAGTTTTGATGAGAAAAAGTTTCATAGCGGCGATTATGCACAAGCTGTTTACGGCTGTCGTTCCACTGTTTAGCCATTCAACTTCTTATGTAAAGAAGAAACTCTATAAAATTCACGGCGTCCACGAGTAATCAGGTCAGAGGATTTTTTGCAATCGAGATATTTATATAGTTTTTAAGCTACTAGCGACTGCGTGAGAAAAATGATGTTTGTCGAATGTATTACCATCTTCTTCCCTCCTTCTAGGTTCTTTCGTTTCGAGGTGTAATTGGATTCGTCTCCATTGTAATAGTGACTTAAGCAATTTTTTTTAATTTTTTATTGGTCGGGTTTATTGTTTTTCTATTAATCATTACTTATTTTAAAATGATTGTGTGAAGTTTCTTTTCCATCTTTAAAAAGGAAATATTTCATAAGAAATTGACGTGCGTGTTTTATTTATTCGTATATTAATAAATGATTTTGAATTTTTATTGTCATTAATAGTTTCTGACAGACGACAACAAATGAACATAATTTTCTCGTAGGCAGCGCGGCTACCCTAATTCCAAAAGCATAGGTAAAACAATGAAGGAAAATTTTCTCAGAATCCGTTTTCTTGACAATGTGGTCCAGTCAAAATATGAGCGCCCCGTTGCAGTTACAATGTTTCAAACCATTTTATTATGAACTCTATTCGTGAAACCATAAGGTTGAATGAAAATATTGCGTGTAGAACATGTTCATTTTGAACCTTATTCGTTGCGCACTAGAGTCCACATTTGAGAAAGTAGTGAAATAAATGGTGCATAAATTTAAAGGAAGTGTGAAGTTTCAGGATTTTCAAGGAGTTTCGTTTAATAAAAAATGTTAAGTGTGAAACGCTTTTGCAGATAATGTTCTAATAGTGTACGAGTACATTGTAGAGACCTTAACAGCTCAATGGATAGGAAAGTACTGCCTGAATAGATTTATGATCACACGCAGGAATTACTTAGGTGCGGTTACTATGGCGGCTCTTTTGTAACGAGTAGCGAGTATCAGGAACGAAAAACCTTTGGATTTAATGATGAAGGATTAATAAATAACCATTGCGCCATATGCAATTCATTCATGCAATATTTAAATAGATCCTATACAATAATTCTATTTATAGAACAACTTTAGACCAAAAAGTATATAGACTCAGTACAAAAAAGTGAGGTAATTTTTTTTACAATTTGACATAATGCCCAGCAATGTACCAGGAAACTTTATCATTTGTCATTCACGCTGTTTTTTTCGACTACACATTTTTCTAAAGCCGGAGTCTATAATATTTTCGGTCTGAGGGTACAACCTAAAATACTCAATTTAATCGAACACATTGATAGTAAGTCCACGAATTGTACGACCTAATTTATCCTGTTTCCAAGGGAATGACCACTAGGATTCCTTTTACGCGACCTTTAGTTAACCCTTCGCACGACAGGGCATGTGGTTTGCCTCATCATTCATTATGCGTACCTGGACGGATAGGGTTAGGTTGCCTTAGGCCTACTACCTACAATGTCATAGAGCAATATTATTATAGTATAACCGTTAGTATTACCAGGTTGTAATAATACGGTAAATAATCGTTCTAACATTTTAGTACGAATTTGCCTTGAAACTTTGTAATAACTAGAGGATTCCTTGAAGTAGGTAACTAGATCGTAACTCATTATATTGAAATATACTATGGAATTATTGACTATTTAAGTAAATCTCATCCACATATTTATAGTTTAATTTTGTTACGAAGTCATGTAATTTAAAAAAACACATCATAACTCACACAGACTCAGATTTCTCCGTAAACTGTGGTCGTATAAGTTCCTTAGATGGCTCTTAGAATATATCCCTTTCCTAAATTTTGCTATTGTATTATTTCATAATACTAATTGTGTCAATCTCAATCAAAACATACAGAATTTTGATCCAATTTCGGAGGTTATACTAAACTCCATCAACGCACTACTTTGTAATGCAGAGTGTACCGAAGAAATAGACATACATAGACATGAAAAAGACTAATGCAGTCGGATAACAAACAGTGCACGAAAATTGTTTGGACACGCAGCTACTCGTAAACTTAAAGAATATTTCTCAAAAAGAAGTTAGACCAAGTACAGTTGAACTATAAAGTTACCGTATAATATTAAGAAAAAAAC